>JANHGB010000284.1:0-18108 GCA_026283785.1 Coracopsis vasa | reverse complement strand
CAGAGCTGCCCTCAAATATGCTGTTACTTACTTGCATATTTCTGTGTCCACCATCTGCCTTCCTGCTAATTCTAGGCAGTGTGCTAGAAGGCTATCTAGTTACTAGAGCCTGGCAACTCCTTTCTGCTCCTCTTCAGAGACAAAAGAAAGACTTTACTTTAAAGGGATGGATGGGGAACATATTATCTTAACAGATTTCTGTGAAAATAAATCTTATCTGCATTGTGGATGTTTCTGAATAAAATAGAGGTGTAGAAACTGGGCATACTAACATGTATAGGTAGCGACATCTGTGTGTTATGGTAAAGATGTTTGGTGGGAGAGTTGTTTTCTTGCTTTGGTTGTTTTTCCCCACCTTGCATCCCTGGGCCATGCATTTTCCTTTCTGACTGCAAAAATTGAGTTCTGTTAGCAGATGTGGTGTTTAACTTGGTGCTTCTGGCTGTGACTCCTTGCAAAAAGGAAAGAGGAATTTGTTCCATTATAACCTGTGGCAGCAAGCTAAAGGAACTTGTTTATTCTGTGTCCTTTTGCAATGTTCTTAGCTAAAATCTAATCCCTTCTGAGGGATACTTTGAATTAATTTTTTGGGAGATGCTTTCTGAAATGAGTGTATTTACATTGTATGGAGGTGGGAATGTGCTAGGCTAGGATCATTTTTCTTGCTGGAACTGCAAAAGCTGATTGTCTGAAGTAGTAGGGAAAACAAAGTGATTGTACTTACCCTGGTGCCATCAGATGGACCCACTACTGGTGCCCTACCACAGTAAGAGGAATGCTTTTGCTGGCCTTATCTGGGAAGACAGAGTAGCTGGTATCTAGGGACAAGAAAGGCAGTTCTAATGCAAAACCTAGCTGCTCTTTTAAGTGCCCTGCAATTAACATCACAAATCCTTCCAGCCGAAAAATCAGATTCTTCTTTCAGCTGCTGTAGAGTCTGGAATCGTTTCAGTATAAATAGGTAGTTTTCATTTCTGTGGGCAAGATGGTCAATTCCGGGAGCAAGAAGTAAATCATGGGTTTACTTTGCACTGATGTTGCGTGTTGTAAAGGGACTAAACCTTTGTCCTTAGAAAAGGAATGTCAGTAAGTAGCTTTTAGAGCTGTGGCTGTGTCCTCTTCTTTGATCTCTCTCCCTCTAAGCCTTCATCCTTGAAACAAGATTGTTGCTTCACAGCAAATAGTGCCTGGGACACAGCATTGCCACCTGTCACGTGCCTTATGAGGGTATTCCTTGTGTTAGAATAATGTTACTTGCTCTGTAGATATGTTTCAAAGCTTCTTACTTAATTTGGTGAGCATCATAAGACGCTTTAATATTTCTGTCAAGATAGTACTGAGTACTAGGTCTCTGTGGGTCACAGTGGTGACAGTTAAGTGCTGCTTTATGCACCCATAATAAGTACTTTTTATTTGTCATCTTAGGATTCAGTTTCTATTGTAGCACTGTTATTCCCAGTACTAAAGGAACTTTAAATTCCCACTGTTGTGGGTGGGTTTTTTTGTCACTGTTAATAGGTTCTTGTGATATGCTTATGTTTCAGTAACAGATACTTTCCCACTACATTCCCAGACTTCTGTCACATGTTCATTCCCAGTAGAAATTGACCCAGCAATATTTTTGCTGCAGACAAGAGGTTTCTTGAGAGTTCTGTATTGAAAACTAAGAGAAATTCCATACCTTGCATTTTAGATTAATATAACAAGCTTAGTAAGCTATGAAACATGGATCACTTTATTCCAATCCCATCTGTGTTTTCTGAAACACATTATGAAGAACTCCTTTAAGATGCCCAATTCAGTGTGTGTGTTCATGGTCCTGTTGGATGAGACAGACCAAATGCAGTGAAGTCTAATACTGGAAAAAACAGTGAAGACAATCCTGGCAGTTAAAATAAGCAGGCGTTGCTGGCTGGGGTGTTTTGAAATGGTGCCCACAATGGTCAAGCCATTCTAATGATGAATGTGTTATTTTCATGAAGATCAGAACACCATTTCAGTATTCTGGCTTTAAAAGAAAAATCCATAGATGGATAATTGATTTGAAAGGTTTGCTTTCCTTTAAGTGCTTTTAAGCTGTTTTTTTTCTGTTGTATTTAGGGGCATCTTTGTAGCTGCTGTTTACCACAGAGAAATCAGTTGCTGGAGTGGGAAATGGCTATTGCATCTTGAATTACACAGTATTTATGAAATGTCAGGGTGAGCTGTGGTCAGCAGCTGAAACATGCTTAGATCAGTGGATATTTAATTTCCTGTATGGCACAATATATTGGTGCACAGTGTAAAGACACGAGTTTCTCAAGATCCAGACAAAACATGTCTCTATGTTCCATTTCACGTGATGTGTGGCACATCATAACCATGCCCAAAGAGATGCTGAGAAAAGAGATGCTTGTGGATTATTTCCTCCTAGTTTTAGAAATTTATTGGCCTCATTAATCTGAAATAGCTCAGTTTCGTGTGGGACTGACTGAGGGGTTGCTGAAGGTAGAGGGGTTGGTGAGATATTACCTCCTGTATTACCAGCTTGTTTATGTTCTGCTGTTTCAAAGATGTTAATCTTGATTTGCAGTTGATAGTATACCTTGTTTTGTGACTTATTTTCATTATAACAAAAAATAGGTATAGCTTTTAAATATATATAAATAGCACATGTGACCTAATAAGAGACCAGAATACTCTGTGTTAGTACATAAGACAGCAAAATGATTGCTTTCTGCCCTAAGCAGTTTAAGAATTACACGTAAGACAAAATTTTCACATATGATAAAAGTTACAGTTTATAGTACATTACATTTATGATGTTTTCTAAGTTTTCTGTGAGCAGCAACTACCTAATCTTCCTTCCTATTCTTCTTACACATGGTATTTCATAGAAGACTGGCAGGTCATACCTTCATGCTAATTATATCACACTCAGATGTGATCCCTGGATTATACTCGCAGTGTTAGTACATTGGCCCAGGCCTACTTTTGTGCATGTGCCAATGTGTACAGTGCTTAAATACTATATACAGGGAGTGTGTAACACCACTTAGTTATGTACCTCAAGTTATGCATGAGTGTTAGTAGCAGTTACATTAGATACTGCATCAAAGCCCTCTTTTTGTCAAAAAGATGGGAATTTGGTGGGCTCAGACTTGTCACTAAAAATAATGAGAGCTGCAAGACAGATTTGTGTCTGATTACTGTATGAATAGAATTGATTACTTAAATTGGTTATTGGCTGTTTTCTTTCTTCTTGTTTCCAGGTTGCATGGCCGATACCATGAAATGGCACCAAACGTTGTGCCCATGGACTATACAAAGGACCCAGATGTTAAACTACCTATGCAGCTTATAATAAACATGCCTGAGCTAAAGGTATCACTTCTGACTGCTTACAAACTGTATCTAAAGTTATGCAGCTTATCTGCCAGAGGTTTTGCCATGTGAGTTTGATATCCTGAAGCCATGTGGCATGCTGAGGCCTTCCCTTTCCTGTTACTGTTCAATAGCAAAACCAGCCACAGAAACTGGAAAATATTTAGGTGGATGTCTGTCTTGCAGCAGTAGTCAGGGTAGATGTTAAATGAATAGGAAATATATATTTAGTGGTCTTTCCACTTTGTATATATCGATCCTTAGAAGCCAGTGGGATTTCTGTGTGAAAAGCTGGTTAGCAAGCAGAAGTTCTTATCTCATTATGTTGACAGGAAATTTACCAGATTATTTGTTATTATTTTGTCAGTCCCACAATTTAATGTGGTTTTAATGGGGCAAATACGGATTTTTCTCATTTATTTCTTTAACAGTTCATTGAATTCTGCTTTTCTTTCATGGATGCCAATTATTTGACAGCTTTAAATTTTTAGCATGTAGATACAACTATTTGTTCACTATTACACTTGCATGAAGTATTATTAAGCTTTTTAAGAGCCATGACATAAAAACCTTGTAACTGATGGCCTTCCATTTCATTTTAATGATTTAGAAATTCTTCTTTAATGTTGTAAGATATCAAATATGTGAGGGGAAAAAAAAAGTACAGCCATAAACATTCAGATGTCTTATAAGTGTTTCACATAAATTTTGTACAGCACAAATGTTTGTATTGTTTTTCTTATTATATAAATAAGGAAATTAGGCAACAGGCAAAATGACTTAACACTTGTGAAAAATGCCCTGTGTTTTAGTTACTTCAAATTGAGTTCCATTTGGAGATAGCAACAAAGATTTAAAACTTGATTATCTAAAATTAGATTTAAGACATAATTAGGTATCAAAACCAGTAGCCTGCAAGAAGTTGCTAGCACAAGCAGACCTAATGAGGCCCTTGGGCCGTACTCTGAAGTCTAGTATTAAATGGAGCTAAAAGTTAGGAATTGGAATGCCTGATCTAAGTCATCTTTGTATGAGATCATAGGATCAGATTAAGGTATCAGCAGGTGAATATAGAACAGTCATGCACAACTTTTCACAAGGACAAGGAAGTATTCCATGAAATTACGTACAGACAGCTGCCATAGTGTGGATATATCGAGGAATTCATTGCCACAAGACATTTTGGCAAAGACAGCATTAGTCTGCAAAAATTACTTGAGTGCTTTTTGGAGCAGAATGGCACAGATCGCTGTCAGAAGGATCGCAGCGTACCTCTCCCCTAGAAGCAACCGCTAGATCTGCTGGATTTATTCTTAATGGCTGGTGAGATTTACCGGAGATGATTTAATTAAAGGATGCTTTTAGCAGTTACTTGGAAGCAGTCATTAGAAGCTTACCAGCTAGTACAAAAGGAAGAAGATTGCTCATCTTGAAATAGGAATATTTGCCTGACTTACTGAAGTGCTCTCATGCTGGATGGGCAGATGTATTAAAAAATGCAAATCAGTGTTGTATGGAATACAGTACAAGAAAAATTACTAACAGTCTTAACCGTGCGAATATAAACTACGCAGCATTTTTAGTAGCTGGCAGGATGAAATAGTGTTGTCTAAATATGTGGGAGCATCTTGGAGCATTCTGATTGTTTTCAGCCATCTGTTATTTTTGCTTATGCATAATCATTGAATTCCTCTCTTTGTGGTAAAATGTAGCATCCCCAGTGGTTTTGCTTCATTCATCCATTACTGCAAGTGCTTTTATCTCTCTAACATGTCTGCAACTCGTTCATCACTGTAGCATCTTAAGTGCTTCTACTGGCACTTTTGGAATGGACAATCAGTGTTCTTTAAGTTTTATGTTGGTATCTCTAGGATATTGATCGTACAGTATGAAATTCTCTGTCTCTGTTACGTGACTTCAGAGTTGAGCTGTCAGATTACCAAGAGTTGCCTTGTGAAAAGTAAAGGCTGAGTTCAGTAAGAAAGGTGAGAAATGATAATCACACACATTCTTTTTTGGCTTCAGTGATACGGGATTGAACACTTAAGGAACAGCTTATTCTGTGAAGACTTTAGACACAGGAGATAACTAGATTTACAAGGAAGCCTGGTACTTCAGATGAGAGAAACTAGAAATTTTATACTGGACTATGATTAGATTTTTAGATACAGGAGCTACATCTTGCTACCTTAGCAATCTTAGGTGGTAATGATAATAGACTTCTTAATAGACTTCCATATGTGGGTGGATCATAATCTATCTTCTTGCATGACATCAAGTCTTTGAGGCTTTCTGACCCTGCTTTAGCAGATGTCTCCAGTGTAATCAAACTTTATTTGATGAAGATAACAGGATAATAGTCAATGCCAGATTTTATACTAAGTCTCTCCCAAGTCTAAGGCTGTGGAAGGACCTTGGAAATATTGCTGTCAAACTACTCATTTTATTTCAGGAATTCTAGCAGTTCATAGAGAAAGTGCTTTCAATAGCTAGTGAGCTTGTTTCCAGTAAAACATCAGTTAGAGGAGAGTAGATCTTCCTCTGTATCTCTTTCAAAACATGGACACTAAAAGATATTAAAATGCCACCTAGAGTCTCTGTTACAAACCACAGTCAGTCTGGTCATGGAGCATTTGCTACCTGCCCATATGGGAGAGGGCAGGAAGAGTCTTTCCCCTAGAGTTCATTTTCCAAGCTATGGTAGTAACTTTAGCTCATATATATGAAGTAAAAAAATACATCTTTAACCTTTGCAACTTGACCAGAGCACTAAATAAATCGTTCAGGTGTTTTTTTTTCTTCAGTTAAATTTTCATCAAGGTGAAGACAAAGCCAACATTTAAATCTTAAAATAGAACTAAATGAACTAAATGTCTATTGAATTCTAATAAAATTAGTGATAATTTCAATGCACCTGGCTTTTTTCATATACACATTACATTTCTAGTTACTGGCAATGCTGAGCACAATACCACTGCACATTCTGACAAATGGATAGAATCAATAATGCACTTTTCTAAATTAGATTCTGCTACTATAAAGAAAGATCTTTACCTCAGGCATTAATGTTTTGAGCCAGGATTTTTGGATTGAAAAGGAATAATAAAAAACCAGCTGATGCTCACTTCCTTCAATTGGTGATGAATTATTCACCAGCTCATGATTCGTAAAAGTTGAAAGTCAGGACAAGAAATAAATAAATAAAGAAGGAGCAGATGCTTTAGGTTGATTAGATCTACCATTACACTGAAGTGACCAGGGCTAGTTTACTCCATCTGCTTCAGTGCAGCCTCTGCTCTCTAATTTTGACAATCTTGGTTACACAGGCAGCGGTCTAATAAAATAACTTAAGGGCGTAGGAGCTCCTGTGAGATTGCAGCAATTAATACTGCAGAACTGTAACAATGATGTGCGCTGTTCAGGATGAGACCATGTAGAAAGCAAAAGCGTCTTTATTTCAAAACAAAACTGATTTCATTCGCATTATCCCATCATTCCCACAGAGTGATATGCAGGAATGTAACCTGATGACAGAGATCACGTATGACTTGTACAAGTGGGTGACCATCTTCTTTGTGACACATCCATCCCTAATTGTCTGAACCTTTAAATTGGTGTGTGGCCCATCTCTGGTTATTGTAGTGTAGAGCAATTCTTCTGTCAGGAGTTGGGCATAAGAGGACTTCCTGGAGGGGAACCATTTTTGTTTCATTCACTTTACAGTCCGTTGCTTTCTTTTTTTGGCTCATGCAGTATCTTCATTGATCCTCACAGGCCTTGTCATTAGCTGCAGCAGTGAGTAAGGTAGTTCATAAATCCACACGCTACGGAAACAGACTGACCACAGAAATCAGTCAGGAGAGAGAAAGGACACACAGGGAACAGTGAATTGATCACACATTTCAGAAGCAGTGTTAGCACCCTATTTTTGGTAAGTCTAAACATGGATGCATGTGAGTGGCTTCAAAATAAGATGAAAACACTTCCTACACTTTGAATAGGTTGGAATTTTAGAAATGATTTCAATGGGTCCACAGTTTCCAAGCTTTCCATGTAAAGGCAATGACACTTGAGGGAGCAGGTTGATTCTTCCCAAGCCCCCACCCACTGCTCTGGCTAGTCTTTGCCTGAAGCTCATCCCAACTTCCTCATCTCTGCATCCAGTTAGTTATTTCTAGTACAGTTCTGCTGTCCCCAACATAAGAAAGACCTGGAACTGTTGGAACAAGTCCAAAAAAGGCCATGAGGATGATCAGGGGACTGGAGCACTTCCCACACAAAGACAGGCTGAGATAATTAGGGCTGTTCATCCTGGAGAAGAGAAGCTGTGTGGAGACCTCAGAGCAGCTTCCAGTGTTTGAAGGGGCCTACAGGGATGCTGGAGAGGGATTCTTCATCAGGGACTGGAGCAATAGGACAAGGAGCAATGGGTTCAAACTTAAACAGGGGAGGTTAGGTTAGATATGAGGAAGTCTTATATCTAAGACTACTTTGTGCATTAACTGTCTTTCCTAACGTCAGTGGGGACTTATGTTTAAATACAAAAGGAAAATAATCATGTTTCTGTAGACATAAACCTGAGAAGCGTTTTGTGATGACTGTTCAGCATCTCTACCGCAGTTGTCTTGACCTACCTTACAACTTTACTTGCAACCTTTTATTTTCAAAGCACAGTCAGCTCGTGAAAATAGGATGCAGTACTTTAATTTGTCAAGCTGCAAAATGGATAGGGCAAAAGGACAGCTCAGTTCTTTCCTAGAGCCTGGGAGGGAAACTACGAAAGAGGGGAAGTAACAAAAGATTTAGTAATTTTTAGCTGTAACTTTAGGAGTAAACCCTATAATAATTTCTTAGAAGACTAATGACTGTGTTATTGTATGTGTTCTAAATATGTGTGTTGGAATAGATGCCATGTGACATTCAAAAATGTATGTCGTGTTCTTACACAGTTATCTGAGTAGAGAAAGTGATTGTTAACAAGATGGATGGCACATTTAGGAGGATTATCCAAAGCCACTACAGCAGCATCCATCTGCAAGACAGCAGAGTTTCTGCTGTAACAAAGTTCTTTATTGTTTGTCTCCCCTCTCATTTTTATTGTGAGAGGACAGAAGTAGCTTTTTAAAAAGACAAGGGTAAGTTTCTAGTTTTAAAAGGATTCTTTTTTGAACAATTAGTGCTTGAGGGAAAGCAATCTATGAAGGAACAGTATCATTTTCTTCTTTACTCCCTTCCCCCATAGCTTTTCCTTTAAATACGATGGAACCCTAATCTGTGCTCTTTAGAGCAGAGGTAATGAAATTACAGAAAGGATGTGAAAAGTATCTGTGAAGGTAAGCTAATACTTTCCATTGTGTAAGCTGCAGATGTACTGCCTGAAGACACATAATATGAGAAAGTTAAAGGAATCAATATGAGGATTTTATTTTTCATTTAGGTTTTAGACCTAAGCATGCTTCTTAAATAACTCTTTGCCCAATAGCCCTCTATTGAATTCCTTGTTAGTTCATCCGTATTTTCAAGATCTCTCACATGCCAGATAGATGATTCATCTTATGCAACTGCAATATGCTTATTCAGTCAGGGAGCTCATGCCTAGCATTTCTAATGCAGAAAGTCCTGGGTTTGATACGCACTGCTGATAGGACCATTTGCATCTGTGTACTCCCTGTTTGTTACCCAATACTGCCTCTAAGATGTCACTTTACAACTGTTACCGTGACACTTAGTTTGATGAGGTTTGCTCCAAAGAAAGCAATATATATTTTAGAAATAAAGATGACTTTTCTAATACATTTTCTCATTTCCTCTGATGTTTAGTATTCTCTAATATTAAATATTTAACAGATACACCATTTTCTTTCTGTATTTTTAGGAAGAAAATGTGCCTTTTTCCTGTATTTCAGCCCAAATTAATCTTACTTTGGGTTATTAATAAGAGGACAATTTGAAACAATAGAACCCATTGTTTTGCACTGTGTATCTGTATGCATATTCATACCAAAACAGGCATATTTCTAAGCACTCAAGTCATATACTTTAGCCTTAGCAATACTCACAGATGCACATCTACTCTGCCTTCTCTACACATCGCTCCCATGATGCGGGTGATCATTACGCATCCTTTTACAGCAACTTTCAGCCATCTGGCTAATTCTAGGCTGTTGCTTTTCATTCTAAGACTATAGAGAGACAGGACCCTGCTGCTTTTTTGAGGCTGTTGTCTTTTCATCTTCAGGAATCCCTCTTCTCTATTCTATTGAATGTCTTACTTATTTTTATTTGGCCTGGTTTTGTCTTTATCTGAACTGTGAGCTCAGCCTTACGTATTCAGCTCAGAGCACAGTGAACTTACTACTGTCGTACCCTTTGAAATCTGTAAGCATGCTCCCTGTTGTGGAATTTCTTCGGTCATGGAACCCTGCAGGAGAATTTGAATTTAGTATTGACTGCTTTAATGGGCTGTCATTTGATCTTATGGCTTTGTGGTCCCTACTTCACCTGTCTGTTAGAGCAGCCTTATTCCTGGCCATTGTCTCTGCCAGAAAGACCAGAGAGATCTTGGCTTTTAGTAGCGAATTTTGAATCTTAGAATCATTTAGGTTGGAAAAGACCTTTTAAGATCGTAGATTTTAACCATTAACCCAGCACTGCCAAGTCCGCCACTAAACCTTGTGTGTAAGTGCCACATCTACGTATCTTTTAAATGCCTCCAGGAATGGTGACTTGGCCACTGCCCTGAGCAGCCTGTTCCAGTGCTTAACAACTCTTTCAGTGAAGAAATTTCTCTGAACATCCAATCTAAACCTCTCCTGGTGCAGCTTGAGGCCGTTTCCTCTTGTCCTATCACTTATTACTTGGGAGAAGAGACTTGACACTCACCTTGACCTATTCCTCCTTTCAGGTAGTTGTAGAGATCAATAACATCCCTCCTGAGCCTCCTTTTCTCCTGGCTGAACAAACTCAGTTCCTTCAGCCCAGTTCACTTTACCAGCTCCATCGCCCTTCTGTGGACCTGCTCCATCACCTGAATGTCTTTCTGTGCTAAGGGGCACAGAACTGAACACAGTACTCAAATCCTGACTGTCTTAGGGAATTATGTTTCCAGTGTCTGTTTCTCAGATCTCACCCATCCTCAGAAGACTGACACACTTATATGGTTTGTCATTAGATGGGCATTTGCCTTTTTGGCAGACTCCAGTTGGAGTCTTTTGGCTCACCTCCCATTTCTCTTAGAGAAATCAAGCTTTTGCATGTTATGCTTGTCTTTTAACAAAAGTCCTTAAAGTTTTTCATTATTTGAGGCTAAAACAAAATATATCTTAAATGTTATCTTTGTGTGGGTGACAGATTTCATTATGCTTCCAAGTTCCCCCTTGATTCAGTTGAACACCTTTTTCTCCAGCTCTTGTTGTAAGCTGCTGCACACCATTTAACAGTTGTTGAATTTCGCTTCAGAGGCAGCTGCATATTAGTGCTAAGTAGCCCAATTCTTGTAAGGTACTTCGTGTTCCTTTAAGGTGAAGGATACTAGATAAATATAAACCATCAGTCTGTTCAAGTACCTTTGCTTTGGATATGCTGCTTGTATTTTTTTTAGCCTCCACAGGTATGCAGGAAATGTGTTCTATAGATGCATCTATTCTATGTGTGAATTATCGAGGAAGACTTGAAGTAAAGTGAAGAATAATATTTTCTGGTCATTTACCTCAAATACAGCCATTGTATGAAATGTCATTGAAAGTAATTGGGTGATTTCTGAATGTCTGTTAGCTAAACTTATAGGAAACCCAGAAATTAAATGGATATACAATCGAGCTCTGAGCTTTCACAATACTGCTTCTTCTAAACCCTAGTAAAATGCTGCATGCATATTAAAAACAATGAACATGATATGCCACCAACAAAGATGCTGACATTTATAGGACATCAGTATGTTAATTAGTGTCTTGGCTTCAGGTACGATCTGTAGAACAGCTTTGATGAGATGCTACTCACAGCCCAAATGATGTTTGTGCAGTTTGTTCATTTTCAGCTAAATTCATAGAATCATAGAATGGTTTGGGTTGGAAAGGACCTTATGATCATCCAGTTCCAATTCCCTGCCATGGGCAGGGACACCTCACACTAGACCATGTTGCCCAAGGCCCTGTCCAACCTGGGCTTGAGCACTGCCAGGGATGGAGCATTTACCACTTCTTTGGGCTACCTGTGCCAGTGCTTCACCACCCTCACAGTAAAGAATTGAATAGATTTTCCCAGTTTTATAGACGTAGGTATAAATTAATTTTGGGCTTTCACATAGTTGTGAGAAAGATGTCTTGTTACTATGAGAACATTGGGTTTGGACTTCAGTGTAATGAAGCAATTTATACTTGCTTGTGTGTTTGTGGTTTTAGGATATTGTCTTATTCAGGATAGGTTCAACACCAACTTGGCTGATAGAGTTCTAGGAAGAGATCCTAGTATCATCTCCTGCAGAAATGAAATTTCATTTAAAACTTTGGAGCCTGTGGTCAGTTCAACCAGAGGTAGGATATTGATGTGTATCACAGTGAAAATGGAAGACTTCAATATTCTACTGGGATGGGACTCTGCATCCTTAATGAACAGGTTTGGTTTGGCTGATGGCTGATTGATGGTGCCACATCAGTCACATGTGGAATGCAGATATTTAGTTTCTAAAGTGGTTTCATAAATAATATTTGTTCCTACAGCCTTAGGTCAGGTGGCATAAAGACCCCATCTGTTTCATTTGCTTTCCACCTTGTCTCTCCATTTCCTTCCCTTCCTTTCATGCCCTGTTTATATGTGCTATCTTCTTAATGTAGGAGCTGTAACTCTCCTGACCATGACAGTCTTACACCCTGTCAGGAACCTGCTATGTGCAAATGATCTTCACACTCTTAGTATCTTTACCCTTACAGTTACAGAGCATGTGTTCCACACAGGAGAAATGAGGTGAGCACCGGTTTAGAGAAAATGAATAGCAGTGGAGCTGAGAGAGCCTGGGTGAGCAGTGGTACTATGCAGCAGCATCTTCTGCTGGCACTTTCTGCTAAAGCATAACAATGGAAATTTTTTGATGGATTTTGGAAGGAAAATAAAGTCTTCAAAGAGCCAACCATGGAGTGAAATACTCATTAACAGGGGGCCTGTGGGGTTTTGACATTCCAAATACTAAACCCAAAATATATCTGTCTCTCACAGGAGAATCCCTTCAAGGAAAGGATTGTGGAATCTTTCTCAGAAGATGGAGAGGGGAGCCTCAGCTTCAATGACTTTGTGGATATGTTCTCTGTGCTCAGTGAAATGGCTCCCAGAGAGCTTAAAGCAATCTATGCCTTCAAGATCTATGGTACTATATTGGGATGCTTTTGTGTGCCTTCTTCATCTGAAGTAAATTAGTATGAGAGTTGCTGATGATCTTTTCTTTGATCCTTTTATTGTTTAGACTTTAACACAGACAACTTCATTTGTAAATCAGACTTGGAAAAAACCCTCAATAAGCTGACCCGAGAAGAGCTAACAGCAGAAGAAATCACTCTGGTTTGCGAGAAAGTGATAGAAGAAGCTGACATGGATGGTGATGGGAAACTGGGATTTGCAGACTTTGAGAACATGATTTCCAAAGCACCGGACTTCCTCAGGTATTGTTGTAAGGAAAGGACAGTCTCTTGCATGTTATCAGGTACTTTTTTAAGATAACACTGTGTAATACAAGAAATATAAGAAATACCAGACATAAGTACTTCACTAAAGAGCTGACTAGAGGATGACTTCTTACCCTAACTCAGTTTACTTTTCAAGAGCACATTCCAGATCTCTCCTAACCTGAAGACTAACAGCTTATCACCTTTGGGTTTTGTTTTCTTTTTTGTTTGTATGAGTTTGAACAAAGCTCAAATTCATATTGTTCTCAAGCCTTTAGCAAGAATCCATGCAATCTGAATAGGTATGTGTGTAAATACTGTACGCACGTTCCAAATATACATAGTAACACATTGATCTTTTGTGCTGAGAAGATGAGAGCTAGAGGACATTACAGTGGTACGGTTGATGCTGGTAGCAGAAAATCAATTAAAATGATGCATTACTGCAGTAATTCCATCTCCACTGTTGACCAGTTTTGAGTTTTGTTTGTTTCTAACTGATATTTTTTTATTGTTGTTGCTGAGTTTCTTCCCAATAATCTGCAGATAAACCCCTGCTATCTTAAGAAGGGTTTTCTTGCATGCTTCTTATTTAAAGAGACTTTTTGAAAAGGACAATAACTTGATATTTTTACACCCTAATAAAACATCCTACATAAACTTACAGTTAAGCCTATAGAAATACAAGGATAGACCTTCTTTAGGAAATTACAGTGAACCAGCCAGTGAAATAACATACTCCCAGACTGGAAGGAGTTCATATTTGAATCTTAAATCCACTGGCAGAGTAGGCTGAAGCTAAAATCTAGGTCTGAATTCCTCCCCAGAATTAAGTGGTCTGGGTTAACTGTGTCTAATAGTAAATGCTTGATAACCTGAACAAGTTTTTTCTGTAATCTTTGCTCATAGACACTGTTGTGAAGTTGATAGTGTTGCTGTATGTCTGGTGATGATGTTAACACCTAAATTCTAACATCTGGGAAGATGAATAACCCAACAATTGTCTGCAAGTTTTAAGTGTCCTGCAGAACACAGAACAGTTTATTTCTTTCATTAATGAAATTTCTGAGGACAGACATTATAACAAAATGATTAAAATGATTCTACAATAGAACATGAGGACATGAGTCCTGTGAACCCTCAGAAACATCAGCGCCTCAAGAGGATATGCCACAAAGTTAATGTGGATGCATTTTATACATTAGAAACATGTCAGGTATTCCTTGACTAATCAAGTGTAACAACAGAAACTCTTTTAGAACAAGATACATATCGTCATTATGGTGAGGCTCAGCTGAGTAGGTACTCTAATATTTTATTTACATATATTTCCACCTAAGAAAATGTTTTCTTTATACTGTTATCTGAATTAGAAGCTGCTGGGGTCAGGTAGTTTCCTTTAATCAATCAAAAGGCTGTAGTGTACCTGCAGATCTGGTACAGAATAGAGATCAAATGTGAAGTATTGAAGGCAGATCTGAAGACTCAGCAGAAGCTGTAGCTTCAGAAGTTTCCTGTGCCATGACTGACTTCACTGCTGTGTTGTAGAGGCTTGCAAACTGCTGACTGAGAATTTCAAGCTGAGGATGCTGTGCAATCCAGTAATTTCCTGAGAAAGCAGAGGGGCATTTGCCACTGTAGTCACTGGAATGACTGTTGTAATTATTTTTGCTTTCCAAGTTTGTGATGTTTTGGGAGGCTGAGAAGGTGAGCGGAAAGACCTGAGTGGTGGGTACTCAGCAGTGCAAGAAGATGAGTAAAAAGAGGGATGAAGTGACAAGTATGCTTTGCCATTGCTTGAGCAGATGATTTCTGCTCTGTTACATGGGTCCAGTGCTTCTCTGACTTCTGACAAACATTGAGAACTTTTATCCTATGAACTATCCAACTGTAAAATCTCATCATCATTAATGTAAGAAATTACTGAGGAGGAATACCTTGTTTACCCTGTTTGTGGAAAACCTTTGAAGGCCAGATTCCCATAACAATATGCACTGTGTTTTTGAAGCCCTTTTTCACACAGCTCAGTATGGTGTTTGGGTCTGTTTAAGCTGTCATTCCCTCATGCATACTTAATAGATACAGCAGGCGTTAATTTTGGCACCATGATCCAGGCTTTGACCTGGTGCAAGCTAAAGTTCATCCACTGTACATCGACTGATTTTCCTTATCATTTATTTCTCAAGCCTTTACTTAATGACCCTGTGTAAGTTTAATCTCCTGCAGACAGCCTTTGCAAGCTCTGTACTGCTGTCAAGCAAATGAAGCTGCAGTACAAGGCTGCTGCTTGATTTGCTCTGCTGTGGTTGAGGAATTTTTTTAAGCCTAGAAGAAAACGCTGCTAATGGTTGGCCAGGGAAGAAGATATATGCATTTTTGGCTGCTATCCCAGAAGCTTGAGTAAGCTGTAAATGATAATGTCAGTTGTTAGTTCAGAAAATTTGATCCCAGTAGGCTTATTTCACTCAAATTTGCTATCATTAAGAAGCCACTTGTAGTTTAATGGCAGTATTAGCAGTCTGAACTGGCCCTAGCTAAGTGTTCTGTTCTACAAGACTGGGTACGTTTTCCACAGGAAATTGTTTTATAAATCATCCTGGAAGTTTAAGCTTATTTGAATGCCTGAAGGTGAAACATACTATAGCAATTGGAAATGGAGTCTGAGCAGAATATGGCATTAGTAACACCTGAGAGCTGCCAGAACTAGACAGAGAAACAACAAGGTGTTATTGGAAATGCAGCTTTTCTGAAGCCTTACTGTGCCTTCACCCATACAACAGTGGATGCCCTGACTCCCGTCCTACCTGAAGCTTAAGTAACAGAAGCTCTCTTATAGGAAATGTACATCTCATAAGACCTGTCCCAACATGCAGATTATCTAGTTCTCAAGGACTAAAATTAGAGCTAGTGACAAATGGGCATGAGATGCTTAGTAAGAAAGCAGAGGAAGGGAATAGTTTTTGTTAGTGTTTTTCACAGAATATTTTAGCTGCTTCTTAGTAAAAAGCTTAATCTCCAAAATGATACAAGACATTTCTAATAGAGATTCCCACTGAAGTGGTTTTGGCTTGATTTTTGTTTTTACGGAGTCATGACTGAAAAGTTTTCACATCTAATGCTGTGAATTTTTTAGCTCCTAGATATTGCCTGTGTGGGATTTAACTTTTCAACAGGTTGGATTAATGTGGGGCTCTAGACATTGCCTGAGTTGTGAACAAGATGTTCATCTTTATGTTTTTCTAAAACACTAGTGCTGGTAAGCTCTTTGCATCACTGTGTGCTTTCTTTCACAGTACTTAGGCTAGTGTGCTAGGCTGCTGTACATCTTATCTTTCAGCATCACCCAGACTGAAGGCATTCCTACATACAAAGTTCCTAGCTACCACTGTGAATATAAAACTTTGTATCCTCTGAATACATACAGGGCTTCCTTTAGTGAATTCCTGACTCACACCAAATAGCTGTGACTAAGTTAGAGCATTTTTTTTGTAAAATGAAATCTACAACCTGTATATCCAGAACTTTTCAACCTCCCAAATACTCTAAACCTTGACAGTTTTCTTTCAGTATAGGCATCAAAATGGTATAATTTACATATAAAAATACATAATAATCTCTTCTTATTTCAATGAAGAAAGAAGTGTATGGTTTATACTGTTGTGACATTGAACAGAGATTACTACCTAAAGAAAGTGAGCTTTCAGTGTGCCCTCTTTAAATTGTTTTTACTGTCCTGCTAAGATGCTCAGGAGTTCTTCTGAAAACTGATGGCAGTAGTAAGGCATGCTGCTTGCCTGTTTGAGAGTGCAAATAGAAGATAAAATCAGGATCTCTTGGTCCTAGCAAGAGAAACAACAAATTTATCTACCTAATTTGACTTGCTTAGGAACCCAAACGCTGTGCCATAGCAAAAATACCACTGGGAAACATTTAGCTCTGCTGTATATCCAATAAATAGGTCAACTTACACTTGATTTACTCCAGTGCTGAGCTTGCCTCCCTGAGCTAACATTTTCAGAAGGTGGAGTTTTCTCCCAGGATGCTTAAATCTTCCTGAGAGCAGGAGAGAAGAGATTCAGATATATTACACAGAACCTTCCTTTTTGTACTTGAAGGAAAATGCTGTGCATAATGACAGACGTGTTTCTATCTCTTAATCTTTTTCTTTCCTTTGCAGTACTTTCCACATAAGAATCTGAAGATGTTTCTGTGAGCAGTGTTACCAGAAATGACTTGCCAGTCCAGCCTTTCTGAATCTCAGGCACTTTAGGGGCTTTTGTCCTCTAATTATGGCTTCTTGGAACTCAGCAGAAAGTACTGAAATCATTCTGGTCCTCGAAGAGACAGAAGCATCATATGATCCACAGGATATTTGGAACAGTCACATTTTTATCTTCACTGCTGGCCAAGCACTGTGGAAAGGATGGTTGGTTGGTGGGTTGTGGGTTGTCTTTTCTTTTTTTGCTGTCTTTTTTTAAACAGGCAGATTCAGAATATTGGTAAAGGTGTTTCCAGGTAGTTTTTATATTTATGAATATTTAATACTGCTCTGAAAAGTGCAAAAAATAAAGACAGAAAGATTAGCTTTGATGACTTTTCCAAAAGTATTTGAAAGAAAGCAAAGGCCTTAAGTAATGAGATGCCTCTATCACTGTGTTGTACAGCTGGGGATCTTGCATGGAAATTCCCTTAGGTGAAAGAACTGCAGTCAAGACGAAGTTCCCAGTGTTGAAGACAACCACATCCCGGATTTGCCTTTCAGTCCCTGAAATGGCAGTTGCTGGGTTTGGTGCTTACCTTCAACTGATATTTTATGGATTGTCATGTCCTTATGAAACTTGAAATATTTGCCTTTTGTATATGGTAACTATATACGCAATTCCTTTCTGCCCAAGGTAAATGTTAAAACCATGTCCTTATTCTCAAATGGGGTCCTGCATTTTACTCATTCTATGGGCTGATAGTGTTGAATGGAAGAATCTGATCATCTGTAACTCATGAAGAAGTTAAAGAAGCACAGAACAACTACTAAGGACATGAAAAGACATTTTCTTTCTAAACCAGCTATGCAATCTTTCCCATGAAATGCATG
>JANHGB010000281.1:0-50017 GCA_026283785.1 Coracopsis vasa | reverse complement strand
GGGAAGGGGGAGGAAGTTTGGTTTTTTTTCTTAATTAACTTTAAAAAAACCCAACCAAACCAAACCCAACAACAAATATTGCTTTACACTTATTTTTTAAATAAAAATATCAAGTGGAATATTTTTATTTATATAAAGTTGGCTTCTCTATTTGATCTCAATGTATTCACTGAATTTTATCTACCTTCATGAACTGACCATTTGATGAATTTGTTCACTGACATTTTGTCAAGTTCTGCTTCTTACAGGGCTTTTATATGAAGTTGGACCATTTGCCGAGAAAACAGCATGCTTCTTGTACCATCTTCTGATCCTTCTTCCCCCAACTAAGTCTCCACTTCTGTCAAGATGCTGAGTTGTACCACATCAGCTCCTATTACGTAAATTCTTCTTGTAGGTATTTTTTGTAATGCCTTTAATAAAGTCAGACCATTTTTACTGAGCTGCTGTGCTCGTTTACTTTCATTCTTCTGAAAACATATTTATTTAACCAGTATTAATTCTTTTTTGATCCATGATTAATTCTTAAAATTATGTATACTGATATTTGGCCACAAGTTCTTACTACGACAAACGAGGAATTTTTCAAGCAAAAGCAGTCAAAATAAAGATAGAGCATTTGTTACCAGCACATCTCTTTCTGCAGATTGCTGAATTATTTGAATGAAATTAAATAAAATTGCATACAAAATTGTTATAATTAACGGTTGCTTATTTGTTTTTAATGGTCAACATGGGTCTTTTATTTAAGGTGTCCTTTGGCATAAAAATAATGAAGATTTACTGGGATGGATGGATGGATATGACATGATGGATATGATGTGATAAAGTTTAGTAATGACTTGTTGTCACCTAGAAAAGCACTTAAGCCAGTCCTAATTTGATGCATTTTAGCAACTGTCATTGACTTCCGCAAGACTACTTATGTGCTTATAGTTACAGAGTGGTATTAAGAATGGATGAACTGGGAACTTTTACCGACATTTTTCTTCACAGAAAACCAAACCAAAATATAAGTTCTTCCTAAAACTACATAAACTGGTTTCAAAATTTGGACCTCCTGTTATTGCTTCTAATTGATGAAGAAAAAAAAAACAGAAAAAGATAGAGAAAACCTACAACTTGCCTAAGAGCTATTACTGTGACACTGTTATGTTTTATGATTAAGTTTAACTCTTCCTAATTTAAACTTCTGCCAGTGACAGCTCATAAAGCTAGCAAAATCTTTTGATTCCTCTGTAATACAGGAAAAGAAACCTGCAATTTCCTGCCCTTCATATTGATAATTCTTTAAGCTGTTTATGTAAATTGACATTTGACTGAATTCCATGTTAGGTAAGTCAGCTGAAAAACAGGGTTGAATCAAAAGCACTAAAACTCTCTTTAATAACATTTACTTGTATAATAAAGCATTTACTTACCATGCCAGAACAGTTCACTTATGCTTTTCCCATTTCCTGTTTATTTATTGGTGTGCATGTAGATTATGTAGGAAAAGAGGAGAATACACTGTAGCAATTTCTGCATCTAATGGTTGCAGAAGGTGTACCATTATTATGCCCTTAGTTCTCAAGCTGTTTTCTGGCATTTTTAAAAGCTGCTATTACTAGTAACCAAAACTCGCTAATGCACTACCGGAAAGGAACTATGAGAAGTCAGTAGATTATTTTTATTGCTGATACAAAGTGAAAGAAAGCTCAAAGGAAAACAACAAACAGTGAGAGTCCAGGAACCATTAATAGCCAAATTATTCTAATCATAAATACAGGTAGTCTCAAAACCAATGGTGTCTCTTGCTCAAAAGACTATTCCAAAGAGAGTTTAATTAAAAATTGTCTGATGTGCTCTGCTTTGAGCACACCTTTAACTTGTTTCAACTTCAGCATTCATTTATGACATGACTTTCCAGAGCAGATCAGCTCCAAATGACACAATGAAATCCATTATTCTAGTGCTCTTGCAGGGAGACATAAAAATTTCAGAACAAAGCTTCTTCCATGGTGATCTTGTTAACCTTTCAATGTCTAAGAGCACTAGCTCAAGCACATAGTTGAGCTAAGCTACCTGCTTAAAACAGCCAGGGGAACTGAAAACTATTCTCCACAGTTGAAATGCTCATTATTTTACACAGAAATGCCTTACACCTAATGTTATGTTCAGTATCTCCACTACCATCTCTTTGGACTAGTGCTTGCAAATTTATATTAAGAGCTCTTGCTAGTCTCATTTGTTTCCTTGCTAAACACAATCCTTGTCATAAATAAACATTAGAACAATAAAGGAACATAAAAATTAACTTTTCAGTGAATGGCATTTGGGGAGAAGCAGAATATATATTTGTAGTGAAATAAATTTATTTAATGTACTAATTGTGATATGTGTTTGAGTGGAATGGTTTCACTCATTTGAACCATTGTGGCAAATAAAACTGCTTCCAAAACACCAAATAAAAGGCAAACGTACTACTTCTTACTGCAGTGCTCAAGAGTCACTGGAAGATATGAAACTGTAGAGGAACAACTAAAGAGTAGCACACTCTCATGCTTAGCTTAGTAGGCATGATAGTAGCTCACTATGATGTATATCTTCTTCTTCATACATTAAAAATGTATTTGTCAGAGTAGCTCATGACTTCACAAAAATATAGTTTCACTTTTCCCTATCATTTTGTAACAAAGTTGCAAGAAAAAGGGGGCAAATTTATTAGTTACTATACAGAAATATTTAAGCTATAAATCTGTTGTGATTCAGATATGCAAATTGACTCCTTCCCATATTCTTCCATTTACTCTATAATCCATAGCTTTTCTGAGCTTGTCGAATCATCCTTTTGTCCTCTGAAGTATTCTGGAACAATATCTTCTGATGACAGTGACATTTAGTGATGACAGAAAGCTGATAAACTGATTATTGGGTTGCTATCATTTCCTATTCTCCACCCCCACTTCTATAAAGCTGGAATAAAGAAAGTCTGCTACCTGTGCTGCATTAAGTAGCCCTTTTTAGTTTTCCCTGTAATACTAGTCTCAGTAAAACTGAGCCATCTGCAGACTGAAGAAAAATGCTGCTACCATGAACTGTTGTTTCTTGTCCATCTGAAAGTACACCCATGTCTACATTATATCAAGGAAAACATTGTGCTGCTAATACTGTATTTCATCAGCAAGAGATTGAAAGCTGATTCTGCTATTTATAATGTACATATGGTTATCTTGGTTGTCAAGGAAGAGACCCTTTTAATGCTGTAACTTTATATGGAATGGAACAGAATATTTCAGTTGAAAGGGACTGAAAACCATCATCTAGTCCAACTGCCTGACCACTTCAAGGCTGACCAAAAGTTAAAGCATGTTGTTAAGCGCATTCTCCAAATGCCTCTTAAGCACTGACAGGTCTTGGGGAGCTTACCACCTCTCAAGGAAGCCTGTTCCAGTGTTTGATGCCCCTCTTGATAAAGAAATGCTTCCTAACATCCAGTCTGTACCTCCCCTGGTGCAGCTTTGAACCATCCCTATTCGTTTTATCACTGGATACCAGGAAGAAGAGCTCAGCACCTCCATTTCTACTTCTCAAGAAACTGCGGAGAGCAATGAGGTCCTTTTCTCCAAATTAGACAAACCCAAAGCCCTCAGCCACTCCTCACAGGGCCTACCTTCTAGCCTTTTTATGAGGTTTGTTACCCTCCTTTCGATGCATTCAAGGACATTCACATCCTTCTTAAATTGTAGGTCGCAGAAGTGCACACAGTACTCAAGGCGAGGCTGCACCAGTGCTGAACACAGCAGGATAATCACCTCTTTTGACCAGCTGGTTAGACTGGCTTGATGTACCCCAGGATGAAGTTTGCCCTCTGGTTGCCAGGGCACACTGCTGACTCACATGGAGCCTGCAGTGGACCAGCACTCCCAGGTCCCTTTCTACAGCGCTGCTCTCCAGCTGCTGTTCTCCCAATTTATACTTGTGTCCAGCATACTTTCCTTTAGCTAGTCTTTCCACCAAAATCCTTCTCTGTACCAGTGAAGACTGAAATCTCTTGCCTTTTTCTTGCAACTGCTTATCTTTGTATTTTTGACACGTATTCTTAAAACAGATAAAGCAATGTACTAGCCAACTACTCTTGATTTCTGCTTGAAAACTGTTGATTTCGTATTTGCAAATGTTCCCTTTTTCTTTAACTAAGCTTCAGTTTCATTTTGTTCATAGTAAACTAAGTATAGTAAATTGCAATTTAAGTTAAAAAGTGGCAAAAAACTGTCTGAGAAGGCATCATGTTTCTAATGACTGGGTAAATATTACTCACTCTTCATTAGGGTAAGCAGGCAGAAGGAGAATCTGACTCACACAGGGTACTTTGCAAGTCATTAGATCATCTAGGAAAAGAACAAATTAATTGTAACTCCCTGTTGTTTCCAATCTACTATATAATGCACTGGTTAAGCTGTACTTTCAAAATGCTTGATTAATAAGTGCATATGCAGGAGGACTTAATCAAGTCTTCCCTTTGCTCATCTGGGTGAAGCCACTTATGCTTCACTAAGTGAACTTTCTTCCTCCACAGAACATGGGCAAGGAGGGTGAGAAAAAAGCTGCAGCACTGTTTAGCATTGTCCTCTCACACATCAGGAGACAGTGTTTCTCATGAGCAATTCCAGAAGCCTGACTCCAAGATCTTCTTGGTTGGTGTGTACCTTCACTTTCCAAAGGAAGCACATCAATTTCTATCAGCTACTAGTCCAGTCCATGAGTTTAAATACAAAAGTCTTCCACATCTGCTCCTGGTAAGAATCCTAATTAGTATGAGATACCTGTGTAATGGCATGGCAGTTATGGACTCATGAAAGTTAAGACAATTGTTTTCTTCTGTGGAAGCAGGTCAAGACCTTCATTAGAAAAGTAGATCCTATTTTACTCTTTGACACCTTTAACTCTTGTTTCTGTAGCACTATCGACTTCATTGGAATAAGGTACAGCTAATTATAAGTCAGTATACTAAATCTGGTTCTTATTTAATCCATCTCAGAGATGTTCTAGCTATACACTTTAGCAGTTCCTCAATGCTATAAAATTTCATTATGTCATTTTATTCAATTTTGCACTTACGAAATTATAGATGTTCTTTCTCAGCTGAACAAAACCAAAAAAGTAACACGTACTTCCTCTGGCAAAGGTGAATCATCAGGATGTGTCCACCTGAGTGAGCATTGCGCTGAAAATGGAAAATAGCTTTTAACATGTACTCCAGGCTTTGCAAAAGATGGAGGCAGTATTTCATTCCTGTAGTCCTCTCCTGTGTGCATTGTGTCCCACCATCTCACATAAGCTTTCTGGAATTCATTTCACTTCACATTTCCAACTTGCAAGTTTCCTTTATTCTAATAAAGATATCAATGCTGTAAAATTTTTTTCCCAAGACTCTTTTCTCTTAAGCAACAGAAAAAAACACTTGGATCTGTGTGTCAGAAACCCCCTCTCACCTTTAAGGTCTACTTCCCTATTTATACAAAACATAACTGATCCTGTCATGAAAGAAAAAGTGATTCAGGGTTTCACTCATGTTTGTGTGTCTGATAATGTTTTGGAATTGTTTGAAGTTTTCACAAGCTTTGGTCTTCAAACTGTAGGCAATATTACCACAAAATTGTGGTGCAGATAGATTCTTCTCTGCTAGTTTGCTGGAGCATCATGAATCCACTGGAGCTGTACAGTATAATTCCTTGTGAGGCTTTTAAATAGATTGGAAATGAAAATAAATATTTAATCAGAAAATATCACTATTCTAGTGGTTTCTCACAAAGGCAGCGATTTGTTTTGAAATGTAGAATGGTTAAATTACTTTTTTCTATTTTACATCTGAGGCCTAAACATGTACTGTCTAATTTGTTTTCTGGTACCTTCATAGTTACCACTGCTTTTACACATCCATGAAAATGCAAAAATCTTGCACCTTTTTTTATTATACTTCACTTCTCAAGTCTCTTCTCTTCCTCTGTATAAATGCAAATTTTTATCAGATATTAGTATTCCCATTTCGTAGCCAATATACAGAGAATTTTGCTTTCTGAGAACTGATTCCTTGAGTGAATCAGACTACTTTTCTAATGACTGGAAGGTCTTCCATTGATTCTTGTACACATGATGCTTTCTACCTATTTTATATTCTCCAACCAAGGCAAATTGATTCTGAGTAAGAGTTTTCCTGTGTTTTCTTCCCTTTCAAAAAATAACACTTGGATGAACTGTCAGGCATGTTACTTTATCATTTAAAAAAAAAAAAAAAAGAAAAGAAAAAAACACTGCAATCTTGCAGCTACTTTGTGACTAAAATCAAAACAAAGCTTTCTGGTGGTATTTGCACCATTTTTCTCATTTTATTCTTTAGAGCATTTGTTCACAGCATCAGACACTAGATTAAGACCTCAAAATTTATCTCTACACAATTCAATCCTTTTTTAATAGCACATCAACCAAATAAAACCCCACCATAGCACACTGACTAAGCGGGTCCAAGAATTCGACTGAATTATAATCCAGAAACATTTTTTTTACCACAACTAATACCCATCTCTTAAAAAATATTTGAAGATGTGAAAGCACCCTGAAAAGGGTAGATCTATCAATCCTGCTTAGAGAAAAGATAGGGAAGCTTAACATAAAAGAAAATCAGATTTTCCATCCAGCTGCCGTTTGCTATGTGACCTTGACAACTGAATGTTGTACAAAGTGCAAAGTGACTGGATATCCAGATTTCTGAAGCTGAAGTACCAGAAATTGAGATGGGAATGGCTCGGGAAGGAAATATAGATGAATCTGGTTTTCATACACGTGCATTCACACCATCTACCTGCTTTCCAACAGATCAGAGTATACGGATCACTATTCTAGCAGTCTGAGATCACTGAGTTCATAGTTAAAGAAGCAAGTCACCTTCTCCATGCCCACTTCAATCCACTGTTACTCAGTACTGCTCGTTCTGAAGCTCTTCTACTAACTCTTGCTGAAAAGGCTTTATATTGGTAACCTGAGTGTTGAATTATTGTGCTTCCATAGAAAAGATGAATGCATTAATGTAAACGATGAAAACCAACCAACCAACCAAACACAAAAACTACACACACACACACACGAAAAAAACAAACCAAAACAATTAGACCCACCAAAAAATCAAACAAAGAAAACCCCAGCCCCCTCCTCCAAAACCAACCCTCCTCCCCGCAGAAAGTCCCTAAAACACACAAAAACACCCCTGCAAAAATACAAAGAATTGCAAATAAATGACTAATATAGAGGGGGGCATGTATTGGGCATCTTTTGTGAATATTCAGCTAGCACTTTTCTCAAGCAAACAGCACACTAAGGGAGTGGGTGCTTCAGAAGGCCTAGTGTAGGTTTTCTACACACAGGTAAATTTGCACACCAGAAAGAACAGCAAAAAACATTTAAAATAAATGGTTTAAGTAAAACATTTCCCTGAATACAGTGTTGCATTTTATTTCTGAATTGCAAATTTTACTCCTATTTCAAAGTATAATACAAGAGCTTGACAGAGCTGCCACAAAACTACCTTGTAAACATTCTGACAAAGAAGGACATTTCCCTGGACAGGACACCCCAGACATCCTTGATAAGCTTCCCTGAAACCTTCTTGATGTGGAGTAGCTGGCAGGACAAAGAAACCTTGATGGGTGCAGGACAAAGAAACAGTGATAAGGAACTGACCTTCCAGGAAAAGAGGAGTCAGCAACAATTATTCTGGGAATTGATGCCTTACACCCTTTTACACAAAAAGGGATAAAAAATAAACTGCTATCTGCTTGAAATGAGCTACTCTGCACAAGACCAGACAGACATAGCCTAGACCCTAGCTGGGGACACCTGGCTGACTCAGGACTCTGGGTCGTCTTTGAAGTGAGGCTTTTCCATTATGGCTTAGCCCCACTGCTGGGAACATTTTGCTGAATATTATACAAGTAACACCTAACGTAATATAGATGCACACAGAGGTAAAGATTCAGAAGCAGATTCAATTAGATTCAAGGTCAGGTTGGATGGGGCCTTGAGCAACCTAGTCTAGTGGAAGGTGTCTTTGCCCATGGCAGAGGGTTGGAACTAAATGATCTTTAAGGTCCCTTCCAACCCAAACCATTCTATGATTCTATGAAGTATAGTTCCACTCATTGGAATTCTGTAATAACTTTAAATATACATATATTTGCTTTCCTAGTCGTAGTTTTGTAGTGACTTACAGTGTGTATACATATATATTTACTAATACTAGTTTTGTAGTAATTCATAATAAGGAATAATAAGGAAATTCTCAGAAGCTCAGCCCCCTGGGTCCTTGTGTATTGCAGAACACCGACACCCCCACTGTCAAGATCTTTACACACCTGTGGGTCAGGTAACCTTCATGGTCATGCCCATGACCACTGGAGAGCTGAGAAACTATCCATCAAAAAATTGGCATTCACTTATCTCTTGATAGCCAGGACCAACACTTGAAGCTTATACTGACTATCCATGTCCTCTCCTGGAAACATCGACAGCTGGTCTGTACTAAGCATTTCACTTCCACCACAGGGATGTTCTGTTAATTCAGTGTCAATCCTTTAGCAGACATTTTACTATGTCTTTGAAAATTTGTAGCAACATAGCCCTGTAAAAAGTCCAATTATCATAATTTCCCTCAAGATAGACTGTGAGAAACCCTGAAGTTAAAAATACACAAGTTGGTAAAGTCACAAATTGTCCAAATATTATGAAAAGGAAAATTACCTAAGTGAATAAATACATCTTCTAACAAAGCAGAATATCTGAATACAGATAGTCATTAATGTAAATCCTGAAAAAGTATTTGTGTGAAGATGATTATAAAATATGCCACTTTTATTACTCAATATTAAACCAGACATGGCATAATAATTACCATTACTGCTGACTATTTGAACTGCTTTTACTCTATGCTGACTGTATTTAAAATAATCCTGCCTCCAAGAATCTTCTGTCTCAGAAGTGAAAATAAATGTTACTTCTGTGTACAGTTATTCTCTCAGATCTTTTCATTAGCTTACTGCCTTTTCTCCATCAAGGTCCTGAGCAACTTTTTAGGAGCTTCTGTATTTGTTCCATCTCCAACACAATGATGGCTCTCAGGCAAGCTCTCTCTCATGTATCCTTTCTTTTAAAATAGACTTTATCCACATTACCTTTTAAGCCTGGAGCTTCCTGGCATATTTTATAATTCCTTAATTTACTCCTTCTTGAAGTTTCCCTCACACTGTCCATATTCTAAGCAGTAAATCCATTACAGCTTCTTATTTCTCTCAGCACCCCAAGCTACTGCACTTTGAAGTCTGTGTTAGATGCACTGGAGAGGCTCCTACCTGTCTAACAAAAGAACACTCCTTTGTGAAGACTTCTGCCATAAATACCTGCTGAGTTTTCTGGTAGTGTGTTTTACACTATGATATCTCACCTATTAATCTCAGTCTGGAGTAACGATTTGCAGGACTGAAGCCAGTGACCGCATGTTGGATTTAGGGCAACGACTGGCACATGTTTGTTTTTCTGTGTTATTGCCTTCTGATGAGTTTGATGCAGGGCATGAACATTCTTATTTTTATAAGAATATTATTTCTTCTTACCAAGGCAGAGCATGCCTTCTGTATTTCAGGGGTAAAAAATCTGATACAAAAGTCCAAAGTAATAATGCTGCATTTAAACCCACAACTAACAGAAACAGTCATTTCCAGTATCAGTGAAAAAGAGGTGCTGCAAGAGATACATTTGGAGAAGAAATACCCGTTGAAAAAAAAAGACTTCCACATTATTCTATGAAGGATAGATTGTAAACAACAAATGCCCTGCTACCCATCCCAGACTTTCCATTATTCAGTCAGCTTAAAATTTGGAGCTTTATTCTCCCTGGGAAATAATGCAAGATTCTTAGGTATGTGACCACAGACATAGACACAGTGCATGCCAGCCCTATGGGAGATCACCACAAAGTAAAACTCTACCCGTTCCTTCACTTCCATCTACTTGCCAGTGGAGGAACAGCATATTGACCATTTCTTGGGAAAGCGGTTACAGGAATAATGATGGTCGCCATAATTGACTACAGTTTACTCTGAGAAAGCAAGGGAAAATTTAATTGGACAAACTGCCGTAATGTTGTGCTTCAGGTGCATTAGAAAAGTTTTCATATGCATGCAAACTATCTTTTTTTTCCAAAACACATAAGATACAGAAACACTTCAGTACTTCAAAATGCTTTGTAAAGTTGAGCAAAGTGGGATGGGGACACAGGGAGAGGTAGAGAAGAAACAATTTATTGTGCTGATTAAGAAAAAGAGAAATTTGCATCTTGCTCAAAGACTCTCTAAGTTGACAAGAAAATACCTCAATCAACTAACAAGAGCTTTTGGCTTCTACAGCTGTGCCTAAAGAAGGGAAAAAACATGGTTGGGAAAACTATGTTTGTACCAGCATCTGTCTGAGGCCACAGCCCTTTTTTAGCTATATACAGTTATTTCTGTTGTTGTTTCTGCAGTTATGCCACTTACAGACAAGTATTTACTGCAATTTCTTTCAATGCTGATAACATGCCGAAGACTAACTTTTAAAGTAAATGAAAGTCTTGCTGCTAAAAACTGTACTTTTTATAATTACTTGCAAGTATGAGTACTAATTGCATTTATGCTGATTTAAAGATGTATATCTGACATGTTTTCAAAGACAAACTTGATTAAAATTTGACACAAAGTACAAGTATGATTGAAAAGAGGGATTTTTTATCTAAGAAATACTTTACTATGTTTTAAGTAACAGATTCAAAAGAAAAAGACTTTTCAACAAAACTTTAAGTAATTTATCTAATTAACAATCTTTATTTTGAAAAAAAAAAAAAAGGAATGCTTTCTACATTTTAATGTGTGAAAGATTATTCCCAAACACAGTAATCATAGTTTATCTTTTTAATGATTTTTCTGCATTCTTATTGGTCAGAAGTAAGCTTTGGCCATAGTTTGATGGACTAAATTGTTTAAGTTGGATGCATGAAGAAACAGCAGGTTTTTAAAAAATTATACAGAATAATTTTTAATATTGGGATTCTCAAATGAAAAAGAATTCCTATTCATTATCTGCAATTCAGTATTGCCACATGGACAGTTTGAAAATGAAGCTGTTGATAAACAAGAATTAATGCTTGATTATCATAATTTCTAAAGAGAAGACTTGCAAAAATAAAACAAATACATATTAAATCCAGCCTAAACAGTAAGTACACTCAAATGGAGAAAGTCTATTTTAATAATGCTGATATGAAGTATGTGTAAAATTAACTCTGAACTACCAGGTTTTCCTAAAATTTAACTTTATTTTTTTTTGTGGGCAGCTTTCTCTAAATGGATAATTTATAAAATGTTAAGTCATTTGTTTGACAAAACAAAACAGGAAAAAAAAAATTATTCTAGTATCTTCTATCTTCTGACACTTTACTTGATCTTGTACACTTCCTGAAACCAATGTTAGAGCTCCCATCCTTAATAAGAGGCGAGTGTGATTCTTAACCATTTTTAGCCCAGATGTTATCTGACATACATACACTTTTGTTTATTCCTACCGTATTGGTCAAAGTACTAAAATAAAATGATTTACTTTTTTGGTAAGGGCTTCCTTATGGTGTTATTTTACCAAACCAGATGTGAGACACAAACAAATGTTCAGTTCACCTTCCAGCTGCAACTAAAGTCCTACTGAGTTGGTTTTTTGTTATATAAATGATGCAGGTAGGTGTTAAGTATAAAGAATAGCCCAGATGAACAATTTCCTTCTGTGGAAAGTTAAATTAATTGCCATTCAGCAAATTTATTGTGCCTGTAACAAAGACAGGGCTATTTAAGTTGACTGGGAAATACTATATATGAAACATAATTTCCTTCCACTATTGCTTTAAAATTATATAAAATATACATGCCAAATTCATTTATTCTAAACGATGACTTACTGCAGCCTGACAATTCTTCTGACTTGTCATTTAGGCAGTACCTTTCTTTACTCCCAGCAATCTCTCAAAGGTGTGCTCTGCAATGGCCTATAAGCAATAACACTTCATCTTAAATATATACTGAATTTCAATTTGTTTCACTTCTTTGGTACAAACTAAGCTGAAAGATTTATTTACAAATGCAACATTACTTTTGATGTGCATATGGAGAGAAGATGATGACAAATACTTTTCATGCTATCACAACACAAAGCTTAGCTTTGCCCCTCTCCATCCCAAACAAATTTTTCTTTAATTCAATGTGTTAATGTGACCTATTAAAGCACAAGTATTCTGACTTCACCTATTTTGCCTAATAAAAAAAAGCAATTTTTTTTTTTGCTTTTTATTACAATGAACTAACATTTAAGCACCATTTTGATAAAAATATTCCATTTTTTTCCTGTCCACAAGACTAATATGTTTCACCAACTGTATGGAAAAGAGAGCCAATTTAATTTTTTGTTAAAAACTGAACAAAAAAGATTCATATTTGCTGAGCTTTATAAATCAGAACAACTATACTCAAGTATTGCACTTAGATTCCCAGACAAGTATAGAAATTACAACTTTAAGAGAGAGATGAAAAAAGAAGAGTCCTGGGATGATGATGCATTATAAATAAACCAAAGTGGAAACAATAGAAACAATTTTTGACACTAGGAAAAAGTTCAATCATTGTTTTATAAAAGTTACATCCCTTACACCCTTGCTGCCGCCAAACTAAGTGTAGACCCCCATTTAGCTGTTCTGCTAGTGCTAACCACAGAGATCGTCTTAAGCAATGGCAGCAGGGAAATGAACACAGGTTAAGCATCAAGCCTTGCCAGTTGTTGCAGAGGAATAGACAGAATGTAGCAATTGTGTAAATAGTACTTTTGGTTCTTCAAACCTCCCATCTGAGTTATACAAAATAAAGGGCTATTCTAAAATCATAAGGAAACCTATTTTGGCAGAGGTGTTCCTATTCGGTTTGCACGCAAGCGTAACCTTGGGTGAGCATGAAACATTCATGAAACACAGCCATACTAAATAGTAAGCCCATTCTGAGTCTTGTAAAGCATATATTCTCCTCATAAGACTTAACATCCTGCCTGCTGGTGTATCCATATTTAGAAAAAGTGCTAATAATCAGTAAATATCATGGTTCCATTCTACTTGAAAGTATGCCTTGTAAGTAAAGCAACCAAGAGTCAGTCCATTATTACATTTATTTATAATGGAAACATCTGATGCTACATCTTTGCTACAGAAGATGCTCACCTTTGAGCTCTAGAAATCTGTTTCACTGAAATCCCTTATTTCCCTTGGCTCTTATTGCAAAGCCTCTGACAGACTATGGTGTGCAACTTATTCTTAACAAGCCAGAGCTCTGCAGCTAGGACCCTACTAAACCACCACAACCATTTTCCAGGTTGTACTAGTTTTGGATGGGATAGAGTTAAATTCCTTCGTAGTCACTAGCAAGGTGCTGGTTTTTGGATCTGTGACCAAAACAGATATAACAGGGATGTTTCAGTTACTGCTGAGCAGTGCTTACACAGAATCAAGGTCTCTTCTGCTTCCTACACTATGCTGCCAGCGAGTAAGCTGAGGATGGACAAGGAGCTGGGAGGGGACAGAGTCAAACAGCAGACTCCAATTGAGCAAAGGCATATCCCTGACCATATGACACTGTATTCAGCAACAAAAGTTGTGGGGAAGAAGGAGAAATTATGGCATTTGTCTTTCCAGGTAATTGTTACGCATCATGGAGTCCTGCTTTCCTGGAGATGGCTGAACACTTGCCTGTCCATGGGACCTAGTGAATGAATTCCTTACTGTGCTCTGTTTGTGCATGTGCAGCTTTAGCTTTACCTATTGAACTGTCTTTATCTCAATCCACGAATTTCGTCACTTTCACTTTCCAGTTCCCTCCCCCATTCCCCTGGGGGGGGAGTGAGTGAGCGGCTGGGGGAGGCTGAGCTTCCCATTGGAGTTACACCATGACACGGGTATTACCAGCCTGCACTTTGTCAGCATGACAGCAATTGTTACAGTAATTTTTAGCGATTATGATATTGCCTATAGATGGTTCAGAGTTTTCTTGTAGCATCTGAGATCGTCTTAATTGCAACTGATAATTAAAATTAGTATTCTTAGGTAATTAATTTAAACTATTATAATGACAATGAAATGCCAGAAACCAAAAGTTGACACTGAAGCATGATTTCACTAACAATACTAGATGTACAACCCTTTATTTAAGCCTTTCCACTTGCTATGCCTTTATAAAACTGCAAAAATTACCCTTAATCTTTAATATTTTTATGAGAGCAAATCAGAGGAAAGCATGACCTGATTCTACAAAAAAACATCCTGAAATGGTTTATGCCTTAAAGACCTCATAAATTTGAATGTTAAAAAAAGTGCAGCAGGAAAGACCAGTAAACTGGAGAACAGCCATGTTAAGTACTGACATCCAAGCAATTCTGTGTCAGACAGTAATCTGTCAATAGAACAGGAACAGAACTGAAGTACAGTACTAAGGATTACTCTTTAGAGAATAAATGTGTAGCTTCGTGATTTCTGATGTAGAAAGTCAGGAGGAAGTGCCTTCATGTGAAGCTAAACAAATGGATTAGTCAAGTCCTATTTGGCTGCAGCAACACAGGTAGCTGATAAAACTTTCAAATTTTTTTTAAGTTCACCAATCACTACCACTATTGCTGAGCTTAGGCACTTATAGTGTGTGGGCTCTGGTTCACAGAAGTCCAAGCACTAAGGTGCATATCCTAAATGTATCACAAAGGGAAACATTTCAATGGGTGGCTATGCTTAGCATTACATTTTCTACATGAAAAGGAGTTGTTGGATACTGACTAGAGAGTTATTCTGGTATTCTCTAGAACGCAAGATGATCTGGGTTTCCACTTGTGTTATCACTCATAGTCTAGGTCTTCTGAAGAGCAGCTAATAATAGAATTCCCACTCCATTGAGGAATGTTGACTTCCCAATTAAAAACTGCAAGTTCTCGTTACAATGTGATGACAAAAACTGTTTGGAAGATTTATTATGTTCCAGAAAATCAGAATATGGATATATGGTACACAGCTATCAACGAATAAAAAGTCTGGTTTATCAAGAAGGCCTTAGGAGACCTTGAGAAAGGAACAGGAGAGAAATGAGGACAGAAAAGAACTAGTATGGATGGTGGATGAATATGCTTCAGATGGCAACTTAGTTATAGGGATAGAATGTTGGCCTTATTCTTGGCAGAAAGAACAACTGGACTATGAATTGATTGTACTAATAAAACAACATTTTAAAAGGTTGAAATGATAGCAGTATAAAATTTAAATTATCTAGAGAAATAGAGCCTAGATTGCATCTAGCTGAAGTAATAAGACCAGGGCACAATATACTAGACTATCTGAAATGTGACTCAATTCAACATATACATCAAATTGCAAGGGAATAGAAAGTAAGTGACAGAATAGGTGTGATTTAAGGCAAAGAAGAATCTCAGCAATGCAAATTTGATTAAAAAAGGTTAGGTTAGAAGAAGACATACTGTCAAGGCTGGGTACTGTTAAAACCATATGGAAGTAAACAGAATGAGGCAGAAGAGTAAGAATAGGTAAAATGGGAGGAACTGAGAATGATTAACTGAATGTACAGATAGTATTGACACTGATTATAGGAGTTAGAAAGTAAATAATACACTGCTGCAATGCCACAGCTCTGTGACATTTGGCTGGAAAAGCAGATTCATGAAAGTACCAAGAAAAAGTCTTACTGGAACTTATAAATATCAGTGAAGAAGGCTGAGCGAAAGATATACAAACAAAAAATAAATTAGAATCTCAGCATGGATGAGGAGGAATAAAGGCAGCCAGAAATAAAAATAGCATAGAAATTAAAGATGAACTGCAGGCAAGTCTTTAAAATACACAGGATATGAGCAGCTCAATGAAGAGACAGTGGAACCATTTAGGGAAAAGAGTGACATCGTGGTGACAGATGAAATCAAGTTGCATGAAGTCTCTGCCTATTTTTTAAACAGGAAAGCTGGAGGTCATCCCTGAGAGAGGTATCTTTTCAATAGCGAAGTACCTTACTTACTATTTTGTTTACTACAGGGTAAAAAACCACTTGATAATGGGGCATGACCTCAGGCATGGAGTAAATATTTAATACTCTGAAATCAATTAAATAGTTCAGTATGCTGGTAACTGAGACCTGAAAGATGCACTGAAATAATTAGAAGGGCACATGCCCAGAAATTCATGAGGGAAACAGGTAAACCTTTGGTGGATGGTTTTGTCATTCACACAATGCTGAACAAATTTCAGGAGATAGCCAATATATGCAGATGTCCCCATAGGTAAGAAAAAACCCAACAAGATGAAAGAATAATTTGTCTTCAGCTGTAGGGACACACTATTAAGAGAAAAGGATTATATGCAACATGCAGTGAAGTAAGGGTCAGCCAGCCTAGATTCATGAAAAGATCATACCTGTCAGACAGAGGATCGTACCTGTTAGACATACTTGGGCTCCTCCAAGCATGTTATTGAACTGGAAAATAAAAATGTGAAGTAATGGATATGATTTGTCTGAGGTAAGAAATAATCTGATAGTGTAAAATTCGTATCTGCAGTGAGGTGTGATTGCTCGTGTCAGAATGTCACAGCAGAAAAGAATTATTAAAATGAATTAAAGCCTACTTACAGACAAAAGGTCTTACCAGAAAGTAATTATGAGAAATATAAACATAAAAGATGAATGTACCTGTACCACAAAACTTTGTCTTGGTTTGGGATTTTATTCCTTACATGTGAGCATACAGGGTGATGACATAATTTCCAAATACAATAGAACAAAGGAAAACCTTTCAAGAAGCAGATGAATTATCTACATTAGTTAGGCAGGGTTGAGAGGTGAACTGAAAGTGCCTCCTTAACTGTCATAACACGCAGATGATAGGTCTCACAAGAAAATGTGCAGTAAATTGAAAATTATGACTACTATAAGAAAAAACTGTGGCAATGTGCTCCTCCAATTCCCCTTTTCTGCTTAAGCAATACCCTCCAGTGATGGTCCTGATAGCTGCATTTAGCTTCTTAAGTTGGACTCTGGAGAGAAAGGTAACAACACAACAGGTAAGGGCTATAAATCTTGCTCAACAGCTGAGGGCTAGTTGAGAGTGCACCAACCAAAATATGGCTAGTATGTAAATACGACTACAAGTCAATCATCTTATTCCATAAACAGTGGACAGCCCAGGGGCCATTGAGCTCACCTGCACAGTAATGGGCTGCATGCCAGGACTGACCCTTAAGCAGGGATGCCTCTCAAGGTTACTTCTCAAGGTTGAGAGAATCATTATCACATCAGATACTCAGTAAGTGAATTGGAAACTTCTTCAGCTCACTGAAACTCTTAAGTGATATAAAAGACTGATTGCATACATATTTAGACATAAACCCTTGACCAAGTCTGGTCCATTGAAAATGAAAATGAACGAAAACTCCATTCACAAAGGATTCTAGAAAGCAAGGGGGTCCTCTCTGAAACTCATGACTCAATGGGAGGGTCTCTCTGACAGTTTTCTCTGACCCTGTCCTCTACATTGCAAATACTCAAGTCTACCTTGCTACCTAATCTTGTTAAACCACTGCTGCATTTACTATCAAACTTTGTAAATCACTGTTTTATATCTCTAAACATATTGTTCTGTCTTATAAGTGAAGTGCATCACTTCATTCATGACAAAGTGACATGTAAGAACAATGAAAGCTTTCTTGAAAAGAAAACATAGATAGCATAGCAAATAAGATCATCTTTTTCTGCCAGTTGTAAAAAAGCAACCAACCATACATACATAACCCTCCAACTCTCACACTCCTGTAATTATTCCCAGCCCACGCAAGCGTTACAGAGAATGTGGTCTTTCCTATGGAAATCTTATGGAATGGTCAACTGAAACATTGTGCTGAGCGTGTACTGTTTTAAGATTAATTAGATTAGAACAAGTATCATTAGTTATATAGCCACTGTTTTCCTTAATGACAATTTGAGCTGTTCTCACCCCACTGATCCATACAACAGTTATGAACATGGCAATTAAAGCTGTGTTCGTATCTTGCAGACATGCACAGCCAAAGGCTATCAAGACTCTCCATTGTATTTTTTAATCTGGCCCACAAGTTTTAAATCACATTGTAATTCAACTTCATTTCAACAATTTCAACAGCAAAATTTTCAGCGCTTTACAGACAGGAGAAAAAAAAAAAAACAAAAAAGTAAAAAGTATCAAAAGAAAAAAAAGAGAAAATGTCAGCTGCAGAAGTTTCTTGATTTCCACTTCTCATTCTTCAACATTCTGTGAAGAGTTTAAGGAAAGACTGACTAAACTATTTGAAACTAACTCTTGCTGACTGCTGTAAGAAAATAAAATCAATTCTAAGAACAGACTAAAGCCTCAGATAATATAGTAAAAGAAGTGATCCTGCCCTGAGAGCCCAGATGCTGATAAGACCAGATAAGCTACATCTTTCACTTCTGTATTACTGTGCTAAATTTATCCAAAGCACCTTTGAGAAGGCTGGATGTCTCAGGGAAACTATCAAGAATAGGGTGCATGGACTTTCTTCACCATCCTTTACAGCCAGTTATAATTTTTGCAACAGAGAAGTTACTGATAAAAAAGTTAAATGCAGCTCAATCCAAATGAAATCTTTTAAGAACAACATATTGATTACATTAAATTGTTATCAGAATAAGTAAAAATAAATCAAATTCCTTTTTTTGATAATGTATTTTTCTGAATAATTCTGATAATCTAAACCGTCATTTAGACATCTTTCACAGCAATCAAAAAGGGTATAAGTGTAACACTGTGATGATTTTATAACACTATAAATGTGAAAAAGTATAACAAAATTAAAACTTTTTGATTTATGAATAAAAATATTCAGAAGTTTTATTATGCAGAAAATTTACTCTTATTCTCTCGGTTTGGAACGGAAAGTAGAATTTTCTGCATTTAATGTTCCAGGCATATAAAAAACATCACTTTTTCCTCACAAAGAATGCAAACAGTCACATAAATAGGTGCAAGGAAAAGTAAAAAGTATAGGCAACAGGTGTGAATGAAAATAAATAAAAAGGGATCACAGGAAGAAGATGGACTGAAGCCAGGTATCAGTGAGAAAGAAATAAAGGAGAAAGGGAGAAAGAAAGGACAGGGTAAGATCAGGCAAATCTAGGGGAGAGAGAAAAGCAAGCTAAAAAATGCATATACCTAGTAACGACAAAAAACCCCTTCCTATCTTCATCACTCATTAAAAATCTGAAGCCTAAATCATTTACCAGAAATTGTTTTTCACAACATAAAGGTGGAGCAACCACCTTTCTTTCTCTTTATTGATGTAAGAGAAGAATTTTAAATGCCGGGGTATGGAATGAGATTACCTTACTGAAGTCTTAGTTCAGAATTGTAAAAATATGATATATACCTCTATTTTTATGAATGGAAAACTGTATTTATCTGGATTACCTCTCCACCTTTATTTTAAATCCTATATGTGAAGCTTGTCATTTTTTTGGTCTCACAACTGTCTGAACACAAGTGTTCTGATTTTAAATAGATAAATAGGTAAAAGTGGCCTAATTTGACATTTCCCCCCCTGCATATCCCTCAAGGCAAAAGACACTGCAGAACTTTGATCCGAAGCTCACAAAGTGCCTATTTTCTGAAAAGAGAAATTAAATCCTAGTAGTGCTTTAACATTAACTAAATGATTTTAGCATGAGCCAGATTTCTGTGTCAGTTGTATCCCTTTATAAAATCTAACAAAGTGACCCTTCCTTAAATGTGGAATACTTCACATTTAGCAAATAATGGGCATTCTGCAGCTCGGCTATTCGACTGGGCATCAGGTCACAAAGATTCAACTTTGGCTTGTAAATCACGGTATCCAAACTATCTGAGCCAGCATAGATCGTTTAGTAGTCCTGCTGCTATATATTGCCCCCAAAATCTTGCTTTCCAAAACCAGGTGAGACTGAGAAAGAATAGAAAACTCAAATTCCTGGGAATATTCCTGAAGACCACCAATTTAGCAAAATCTGATCTTACACTGTATAAAAAGTTCATTCATACCAAAGTGAACTCTGACTAACCTAACACGCTTAAGCTGTCTAGAATTAAAATATAAATCTAGGCCCTCTACACTCAGCAGCAAACCTTTCTCTACATCATTGGCTTTCATGAATCCATGATGACACCAAATCAGCTGAGATGCCTTTTCTTGTCATCATGCTGGAAAACATTTAATGTCCAGAACAACATGAATGTTAAAATGCTACCACTGAAAATATGCAGTATGATGAACAAAGTAGGAACACAGTAGTTTTTTCTACTTTTTGTGGTACAGTTGCAGTAACTATAGTAAGCCTTTGCATGTTATTTCCCACTCACTTTTGAACATGCTACTTCTAAAAATGCAATTCAATTTTTTCAAGAATATCAGCAGCTTGCAAGCAAGTAAAGGTACGTTAATGGCTGACATTCCTGTTAAGAGAAAAACAGCTTATGTCTATATTTTTCATCACTCCCCATCTGCACAAGCCTGCAGAGAAGTATCATTTTCCAGATTATCACACTGTTAGCACAAGGAAGGAGAAAGTATAAAGTGTCATAGATTATAAAACATAATTAAAGCTTGCACAGAAGAAACATCATTAAAATTATGTCAGCCTGCTGTAAGAAAAAAAGCCCATTAATTATGATGGGGTGGAGGGATGAAAAGAAAGTGGCAAGTAACAAACTTATCTTTAGATGGTCCGATTAATTTCATCCATAAAACTGTCAGTACACTATGGCACATATAAATTCCATAAATACAATTTGGATGACTTTGCAATGATGGCAGACATGAATAATGTGAACACTAAGTATCCTAGGACTGTATATGAAGATTAAAGTCTAAGGTCACAAGCTATGAACGCAGAGCAAGTACTGAATGCGATATTTGCATAAATGCTAGGATCAGTTTTCAACCGCTGGTGAAGAGACCAAAATGACAGAAGTAGCCATGGAATTTCTAAAAATCTCTTTTCTGGCATAAAATGAGTTTATGCAAAGCATCATATATACCATGTCATAGTATGTATTATATTACATACAATCTATTCCTGTATGCCGCTGGAATTTTTATGCATTTGAACTAGCAGTAGAACACCACAAATGTACACAAATATGTTACGTATGGATGAATGCACATAGCCAACCTTCCTTCCTTCCAGTAAAGAGAAGGCTACCATAACAGGATATTTCTTTTGAACTAGCTATAAAAAAATGCTGAAAAATTTTACAGATAAAAAATAACTATAATAAGCAAAAGAAACATTAAGGTTTAAGAATATAAAACATTCTCAAATAAGTTAAAATATGTGTTAGAGAAAATCCTCCAAATATTTCTTTTAAACACTATACCACAAAATCTGTCAGAACTCTGTCACCCATCACTCTGATTTAATTTTTTCTACCTAGTGAAACTTACATTAGGAAGTCTTAACTTCTCCATTTCTCCCACCGTAATTTCAAAACACATCAAGAATTTAGCTGCACGCTCTGGTAAAATGAGATGCAAATATCTCACAAAATTTTGAACAATGTATAAAGTGTTTATCTTTATGGTAACCTTATTTATCTGAGACACTGCAGCCTATGTGAGTCCCTGTCAGAGACAATACTCATCCTTTAACCTTGGAGAAAGGGAAAATAGTGGTTTAAATTTAAAACCAAACAAAACAACCCTACATATCACTTCAGGAGAAGATAACTTTCAGACAGTTCTTTTGTTCAGCACAAAGTATTTGTTCTGAGAATAATGGAGAGTATCAAATAGCTCCAGCTTGAGACAGAACAGATTTGAATCTTTATATTAAAAAGAATGAATGCGTAGTCCCATATCTGAGCAAGGGTCATAACCACAGGGCTACACAATATTAAGAGATAAGACCCATCATTTTTTCATGCTGTATTTCTTCATTGAAAAACTTGAAAATGTGCTGAAATAGTGACTAGAATACAGGCATTACTTTCCCAAGTGTTAACAGCCACATATATACCCTCTTTTTCCTTTCTTAATGACAAAAACCCAAACCCAAATGTGTTTGAAACAGACCACGGAAAAGAATCAACAGGAAAGCCTGAAAGTAGGTCACCCCATAATACATGATGACTCATGTCTAAGATGGGAGATGGAAATTGAAAAAATTAGGGAAATATTAATTTTCAGTGGATTGAAAAAAAGTTAGGTTTCCTCCCAGGAGAGTCAAAAATAGTACACTTAAGGCTACAAAGGCAAATTAGAAGGCATTGAAACAGTTTCTGGACTAAGAACATTTCTATCACATAAAAGGACATATCAGTACGGAGGTATATTGGACAAAACCTCAAGTTTGTATATAGAATATATATTCTTATATAGAGAAAGATGAGATTTTTAACATACTTTCAGAGTAAGCAAAATACAGCAAAACTACAAAATCCAATCCTTATTTGTGAAGAAGTGAACAATTAAGTATTTCGCTTTAATGTGATTAGTCCTAAAACACTAATCTCTCCCATAAAAACTTCTATCTGAAATGAAATTGTTATTTCATAGAATCATAGAATAATTAGGGTTGGAAAGGACCTTAAGATCATCTAGTTCCACTCCCCCTGCCATGGGCAGGGACAGCTCCCACAAAACCATGCCACCCAAGGCTGTGTCCAACCTGGCCTTGAACATCGCCAGGGATGGAGCATCCACAACTTCCCTGGGCAACCAAGGAACCAATTTATCAAGCTTGTTTCTATCAACAGCTTAAATGGAACTTGAACTGTGATACACAATGGACTCTTTTGTTCATAATTTCCTACTCCCCAAAACCCAAAACGATTTTCAGAAAATCTGCTATGTATTTATTTTTAATGAAGAATATGAAAGTACTAACATATGCTCCTTTAAAATACTTCTGTAACTTAGGGATCTGCAGAGAGGGAATTAAAATCCTCTGCTCTGGGGTAATACTCAAGATAATATAATCACTGATAACATAATACAATATTGTATGCAATACAATCACTAGATAATAATCACTGCTAGAACAGCCTGTCATGTAGTTTTATGCTGACAAAGATCTGTCCACATGGGGCCACTTGCAGCACACAGGTACTCTTATACATCATAATCTTCCCCAGGGAAACATGGGGCAATACATCACACCAGCTCTATATGCCTTTAGCCCTCTGCATACCTCCATAACCTGGAAGAACACAGTGTTATAATTCGAGGAAGACACCAATATGGAAAAATATAATATTATTAATTTCCATCTGAGGTGCACACTGAGTACTGCTCTATGATGTCACATTTTCCACCTCAAAATTTGCCTAAATTGAAGTAAATTCTATGTAAAATGCTTGAATCTGTTCATATTCTATAGAATCGTAGAATGGTGAGGGTTTGAAAGGACCTTAAGATCATCTTGTTCCAACCTCCTGCCACAGGCAGGGATGCTTCACACTAGACAATGTTTCCCAAGGCTCTGTTCAGCCTGGCCTTGAACACTGTCAGGGATGGAGCATTTACCACTTCTTTGGGCAGCCTGTTCCAGTGCCTCAGCACCCTCACAGTAAAGAATTTCCTCCAGAATCATAGAATGGTTAGGGTTGAAAATGACCTTAAGATATTGACATCTCTCTATCTCCTCTGAAGTGAGATTACATTACACACAAAATGTTCAAACACTTGCACAATGTAATGGACCAAACCTATGAAAATTTGGAGTTAATATATTAACTCCAGCATGAAAAAGGGAAATCCAGACAATCAAGAAATTTATTTTATTTCTTCAATTGTGCCTTGCACACGAAACACCAACAATTTTTATAGTGTATTGAGTTTACAACATTCAAATTACCTGTAACCAGGAGTGCTGTAGTGAGGCAGCCACTACCACTCTGGTCCCTGTGTGCTGTTTAGAGTTTCTGCAACACACTCAGTGACCTTCACATGACCACAGGAATGACGCTCATACAATAAATCACTTGCCCAGCAAACACAACTTGTTATATCAAAACAGACAGCAGCCAAAAGCTTTGTTCTTCTTCTGCACTATACCCAAGGTTAGCATAGCATGCCAGTGGGATTAGCTGCAGAAACTAGAGCTAGATACACTATATAACCACTTCGAGAGAGATCAGAGTTCATGTGGGACAACTTCCTAAACACAGGTGATTTCAAATCCCTGAAGAGGATTTGAATGAGCACTGGACAGCATTCCTCCCTCCCCCTTCTCTTCCTTGACATGTTCCCATACAATCTTCCTTTGTTTGTTTGGTTTTTTTTTCTCAGTCTATCAAAAGCTTGGCATCAAGATTTCTATCTACTAACAAAGGTCAAACATGAACAAAGGAAAATACAAGGGATGCAGCTGTATTTGAGGACAGCAGGTATAAAAAAGGGTATCAGAACAATAATAATTGTCATCTTCATTTAAAAAGGGACCTCTCTAAGTAAGGAACCAATTATAAGTAATGAAACATGAAAATTAAAAAGTGTCCTTGATTGCTGTTAACTCTTAATTTACATTTTAACACCAAGTACAAAATATAGAGGTTTATGAGTAAAATAATTAATCAAAAGCTGAAATCTCTCTTCTTTACCAGGTTGCACACAATGTATCCTAGTTTTCCTTACAGGAGTAGCACTGTACAACCATATTTAAACTCTGATTCAGTGACACCTGCACTCTTGTAAACAAAAAAAACTTAACTCATCCCTCTATTCTCTACAGTGCTTTACGAGAGTTAGGTTTCAAGTACTTTGGTTAGCAACAGAAGAGAAGCTCTTATTACTTGAAGATTTCTGCAAGAACTAATAAAAACTGGAAACAGCATAACAAGCTGAAGTTCAAAACCAGCATACCACTGCAGGGATGCAACCATGTGAAATTCCTTCACAGAAGGAAATTGCACTACTTCATCTTCTGACAGCATCTTTTTTTCTTGAAGCTCTTATGAAGTCTTCATGGCACTGAGATCTGAGTGCCTAACATATGTTGCACAATTGTGCCTGTCAAAGGATACATTTTGGCTCAAGAATGAATGTATTTATTCTCATATTAAAAAAAAAAAAAACAAAAACCAAACCCAAAACCAACCAACCAAAACAGTTCAGCTAGAGAAACTGCATCCTCTTAAGGAGCTGTGGACTCAGAATGAATGGTTGTCCCATTCCATGTCTACAGAAAGAGAACAGGAGCTTTACCAAGCAGAAAAGTGAACTTCTCTAACATGTACCTGTATTTCTGACATTAGATCAGGGCATGTTAGCAACACCATGCACAGATGCCCCTCCAAAGGATAACACATCTACCAAGGACTTCTCACTACCTGCCTATCATTTGATAATAAAAGAGCTTTAGCCATGTCAGCTGGACTGCATGATGCACAATTTTGTACATACTACTCGAAGACTTCTTCAAGAGCTAATAAAAAAACTTCAAACTGAACTGTGTTGTGCTTGTATGCACCGTGCTATTCACCATAAAGCTAAAATGTTAAAACTTAATGAAGACCATCTCCATTAAGGATGCAAAAAATTTTGCAGCTAGTGATCCCATCTTTTAGAACACCTTATAATCAAACATCAAATAAATCATAGTGTTTCACCAAAGTGACCTCTAACTCCTTAAATAATTCTCAAAAATTGAACGGATCTTCTAGCAGACTTCTGCCTAACTAAAAAACCTTTTCCTTAAAGCATAAGTTTCCACGATCCAGTCTGAAAGTGTTTGCTCCTGAATATAGCTAGAAATTCAGCCTTCATTTTATTGCATCATATTCTCATGTATTTCTTTCTTTAAGGATAAAGAGTAAAAAACAATTATTACCTCAAATACTTGATTTACACCTACTGGCTTTATATTATGTAGTATCAAGAACAACAGGAAGTACTGAGTGAAATAAAATATGTTAAAGTTTAAATGAGTTTGTCACTTTTTCTGGTGTTTTTTGGAAGACAAGAAGATCACCCTGGGGCTGGTCAGGCTGGGCTTTGGCTGGCTTTATTACCCAGCAGATGGAATGGCAAATGTGTGACATACGGAGAAAGCTATCTTATATGCCAGTTTGTTAAACAGATTGTCTTCATCATCTGACCACTGTTAGAAAGGCAATTGAAAACCACAGGCTTCTAGCTTCTCCATAATGAATATTAAAAATGTGAATATGGAGCCATTTCTCACCCTTCAAAAGGACTGTCAAAACTACACACAGTTAAAAACTCTACACAAATCAAGGTGAGCTGGTATTAGCAGCAATCCCCATCCTGAAATCCCTCCATGGGACCTGGTGAGGATTTAAATCTTAAGAACTGGTCGTTGGTTCTCTTCTCACGGGTATGCAGTGGCAAAAGTTGGTAAGATTTCAAAAGTTTGCCAGTGCACACTAACACTGCCTTCAACTTCAAAACGCCAAGGAAAAGTGTTCTTGGTCTGCACACAAGATCTAGGTTTGGAAAATCACAAAGATAATGTCTGTTGCATTACATGTGCTGATAATGTACTAGTGTACTTCACTGACAGGTTCTGTGCCTTTAATAGGTTGCACTACTACTAGCATTCTTATTATATACAATATAGCTATATGTTATCATATACATATATGTCCCCTTTTACTGTGTACAGTTGGTATGATCAGGTGATAACTGCAAGTAACATGGCAGTGTAACAAGTATCATAGAATCACAGAATGATTAGGGTTGGAAAGGACCTTAAAATCATCTTGTTTCAACCCCCTGCCACGGGGAGGGACACCTCACACTAAACCATGTTGTCCAAAGCTCTGTCCAGCCTGGCCTTGAACACTTGCAGGGATGGAGCATTTACCACTTTTATTGGCAACCTGTTCCAGTGCCTCACCACCCTCACAGTAAAGAACTTTTTCCTTATATCTAACCTGAACTTCCCCTGTTTTAGTTTAAACCCATTACCCCTTGTCCTATCACTCCAGTCCATCAAATACTTTCATGGAATATGTCTATACACAGTCTGATTTTCAATGTGTTAAAACAAGTTAGTCTTGTAATATGTTTAGATTAGAAAACAGGAGAAAGAAGTTTTGGAACGGTCCTCCTACAGTGCATCAGGGCAGGAAAATCAATTGTTTTAAGCTGGAACTTGAGAAACTTAGGAAAGGACACTGAAAGCCTGTATCACATTTTGATTGTGTGATTCGCATGCATCTTTATTTCTCCTGGCTCTGCACAGGGAAACTTGTCGGTGCTAGGAACAAATACCTTTTCCCTTTTTGATGCACAGCTTACCTTCAATTGCTACTACTGCTAGAATGGCAGACAGAATGTAAAGCAAGGTAAACTGGCATGAGTTGGTGGTACTAACATTTCTGAGGTACTTGATGCATATCTGCTCTCATAGTTGAGTATCCTGGGTTCAGCAGTAGCAGTCATTTTTCTCCTTCTTAGTAGCTGGTGCAGTGCTGTGTTTTTGACTTTCAGACTGGGAACAACACTGATAACACTGATGTTTTTAGTTGCTGCTCAGTAATGTTTACTCTGACCAAGGACTTTCTTGAGTCTTATGCTCTGCCAGGGAGGAGGCGAAGTTGGGAGGAAGCAGAGACAGGACACCTGACCCAAACTAGCCAAAGAGGTATTCCATACCACAGCATGTCATGCCCACTATATAAACTGGGGGCAGTTACCTGGAAGGGCTAGATCACTGTTCGGGTCAGGCTGGGTATCGGTCGGCAGGTGGTGAGCGGTTGTATTCTCTCTCCTTGTTATTTCCCTTATTATTATTGGTGGTAGCAGTAGTGGTTTGTGTTATACCTTAGTTACTGGACTGTTATTATCTCAACCTGTGGGAATTACATTCTTTCGATTCTCCTCCCCATCCTTCCGCGAGCTGGGGGAGGAAGCAGGGGGGAGTGAGCGAGCGGCTGCATGGTTCTGGGTTGCTGGCTGGATTTAAATCACGACATTGAGTCAAACCAATTGCTAGTTTTGGGGAAAGCAGGGACTGCTTTTCTCCCATTAGTTCAGCAACATCACCAGGGCTGTGGGGTTATAAAAGGCAGTTTTAATGCGGACACAGACATAATGGGCCACTAGAGATATTATTGTTCTCTTACCCAGGGGCATGTTGAAGGTTCCACTCTGAATCTTTTGCTACAGGTTTTGAGACTGACAGAGACTTATCCTGTATGCAGGATTTGGACATTGTGGGCAACACCAGCCTTTTCCAGGGCACTGTGCTCAGTAACAGATATACCCATTCTCTATCCCATGTTCCTACCCATTTTTATTAAAAAAATAAAAGACATTTGAAATGGAAGTCCTTACCCTCAATAGCAGATTTTACCTTTAAAGCTTCCTTTTTCCCATTAAACCAAGCCCAGGTACCTGACAACAGCAAGTCCCGTGAGAAGGACAAACTGCACTGGTATGCTCAGAGAGGTTCTTGGAAATATTAATGTGTAAGAGATGCAACTTTCCTGGCGGCCTACAGCAGTCTTTCTAATGCATAGGTTGCTTAGCATGTGAACAGTTGTAATACATTTTAAATCAAGAGAATAACACTCCATTTCCCTCAGTGAATCTCAAAGGTTAGCATTGCTTCAAACACTTGCAAAGCAGGCTACATACAGCTCACAGTCACTTGGTTCAGAGCTCAACATAATGCTGGCTTAAGTGTCAGTTAGATCTATTTTACTGAGAAATGTACCATTTCTTTCTAGCATCATTAAGCCATGAATGCAAACAATTAGCAGAACTACAACTGCTACAATCATGCTGTCTTACCATTTACATTACTACAGCCCAACACCATCACATGGTTACAGCCTGTGTCACTGGAAGGCGTTCATTAGTTTCCACTTCTATGCATTCACCCCACTCATCCTCCTAATTATATATTTTTTTAGTTTTTTTTAAATTTCAATACCATTCCCACACAGCTTTCTTTGGTATGCCTTAACTGAGCCTATGCCATCAGAAGAAAATTAACTAAACAATTTAATATGTTGGTTTGAAACTTGAGCATTTTACTTTATGAAGACATTAAAAACATGTAAGACTATTTACTGGTTTTAAAGATCCTTCCTTTCAGCTATTTCTTGATTCCTCATAATACTTTGATTGAAACTGAAACAGTATGTGTCAGATGATACAACTTGTAAAGCATAATTTTTTCTAATGCATTTTGGTGACCTGCTGTAATGAATTCACCTCAGGAGTGGAGTAGTAGTAGAGTTCACTGTCACTTGGAAAACCAGAAGCTGAGTCAGTTGCTATTTGCAGTTAAGGGACCAGGTTAATCACTAGTGAAAAAGTAATGAAATAAATATCTCTTTCTTTCTTCTACTATACTAACTTAGGGGAGGACCCAGCAGGGAACACTCATTCCAAATGCATATAATTTTTTTAGAAGGAAATAAGGACAAACTGTGCAACTTAGATGTCGGGCAGACAGTGAAACACATCAATACTTGCCTCTCAGGCAAGTGGCCTTTAATATCTCCAACACTTACTTTAACAGTATTACCTTTAGTTTTAACTGTAAGTGAACTGTTTCCATCATAAATGATGAGCCCTGACAATTGATGTAATTGCAAGTAAACATCTCTACTTGCTCTGAAGCTGCTAACATGTGCTATGGCAGGAGGATTTATGCTAAGTATGAGGGCCACGAGGATGATAAGGGGGCTGGAGCATCTCCCCTACAAAGACAGGCTGAGAAAATTGGGGCTGTTCAGCCTGGAGAAGAGAAGCTGTGTGGAAACCTCACAGCAGCCTTCCAATACCTGAAAGAGGCCTACAAGGCTGCTGGAGAGGGACTCTTCATCAGGGACCATAGTGACAAGCAGTAATGGGTTTAAACTTAAACAGGGGAAATCCAGGTTAGATATAAGGAATAAATTCATTAGTGTAAGTGGCTAAACACTGGAACAGGTTGCCCAAGGTAGTTGTGAATGCTCCATCTCTGGCAGCATTCAAGGCCAGGTGGGACAGGGCCTTAAGCAACCTGGTCTAGTGGGAGGTGTCCCTGCCCATGGCAGGGGGATTGGAACTAAGATCCTTTCCAACCCTAACCATTCTGTGATTCTATGATTCTGTGATGCTGCTAAGAATGCACCCTCTTTGCTAATTGCAATTTTGTCTTTGCCTCTTTAAAATGAAATTCTACATATTTTACTGGTTTAAATTAATTTGAGGAACTAAAAAAAAATCACTCAATTCATTCATGGACACACATCCTACCTCCACCCCAAACCATATATATACATATAGGACTGAGCAGAATCATCTTTGCCTTAAAATACGGTTAGAATTCACAGTGATTTTAGTAGGAGCTGATTTAGGTCAATGCTGAATAAATCTGGAAATCTCACCTAATTATTCATCATCAGTCTCAGTACAAATTGTAACAGAGAAGAAAAAGAAAGAAAAAAAATCTTCCCAAATTTTTCTTTTTTTAAATCCCATTGCACCTGCTAATGAATCTTTCTAATTAATAAATATTCACTTCTCTGAATACTGTACCTTGGTCAATACCGTACCTTCTGCATGCAGAAGATGCTAACCTTTAAAGTCTCCCCTTCAGTACAGCTTAAATGACTTTGCTCATTGTTAACCCAAGGTGCTAAATATCACAAGCGCTTTAATCATTTAAATTACAATTGGCAACCTACCAGAAGCCAAAATATCTTTTCTGATTTTAGAAGCTTAGGTTCTCTTTACATGTATTGCTTATGGACATTAAACACTTGGGTCTAGTGAGAAAAAGAGCATTTCTGAAGCAAATGATACAAAATGACATGTTTCAAAATTAGGATCATTACTATAACACTGTTCCTATGGACAGCATGGATTATCAAGTCACGCTAACGGCTTCATTCCAAACTAAACCAACTGCAGAGGAAGGTCTATAAAGCCTCACATGTTTGAAAGTGTGCATTAGCTAACAAACTAGTACTTCTGTGCCTGTTGCAATATTTTCTTTTTGGCCCTCATATCCATTTCTTCCATGCGATTTTATTGTTCTTAAGTAAGTAAAGGCATCAAGTCAGTAAACCATCTCTTACTGAATCTGCAGCAAATTTGCAGGTACTCATCAGAATTTAACTCAGGAGATTGCCTTTAAGCTTGCAGAGTTTACACAGGAAAACAAGTACAATAAATTTTAGGCTTATTTAATGACTTACTGTAACAAGTGAGCAGCTTGTGAGTGGGATGGAGGGTATGAATCCGATAAATTAATGAGAAATCTCTTTCTCACAGAGTACAGAAGCCAAGTAGGACTCTGCCAGTAGATCATTTATTTGTGCTTTGCTTTATTAACAGCTTCTTCTAGAAGGAAAGATACTGAAAAGTATGTATTGGTGTGCAAACCTCAGTGGTAGGCAACTTGTTATAGGCAAATGCTATCAGGAAACTGATACACGCACCAAGGATCAAATCCTGACTGGTGCGGAATGAAATCCTTCAGACCATCTGATGAAAGACATAAGGATGTGGTTCAACAGGAGCAGGTATCAGATGTTCTGCATCCCAGAGCAGAAATTTGGGACCAAAACTTGAACATTTTTATCGAGTCTAAACACAATCATTGCATCTATCTTTGACTGCATGTAAGCTGCCAAAGGAAATCAGCATACAGTTACTTGTTCATGTCAGATACTTCCCCTCCTGTAATGAGGAGAATCAACAAATTCTGAAGAGCTGTGAAAAAGGAATGTAATTGAAACAGGTCTATTTCTATACAGAAACTGGGTAAAAAGAAAAAAAAAAAAAGTACATGTACTGGCCACTGCCACCCTCATATATCTACGAAACTCAGATTCTTAATGTAGGAAGAAAATAGTATGATTGAGGTTCATTTGCATATGCAAAACAAGTTCTTGTTTCCTCAGTGATCATGCCACAGGCTTCCTGGCTACCAACAAATAGGACGCATATGTGTGCTCTTTGATTAACAGAGTAGAAGATGCAGCACTACTTTTGGTAGTTTGTGGAAGCGTGCTCATTATTACAGGGATGCCACATTGTGATGTTACTAAAAAATGTGCCTCCTGCTGTAGCAGTGTCTTGCAGTTGGCACGAGAATGGCACAACCACAGACTAGTTAAAGCATGTAAGTGTAATTGCATTACTGAAAGTTACACTTACAAATGTATACAAAGTTCTTCTTGCAGGCATATGCTTTCCACTGACTCATACACAGACCGGCATTAAGGTCAATAACACGACACAAATCATGAGAAGCAAGGAGATCATTATGATAACGTTGTTCTCCAAAAAGCTAGCATTATTTGGAGGATAATAATTTTAAACAACTCTTTGAGCTGCGATTGTATTATGCTTCCACTGATGTTATTAAACAAAAAATGGCTGAAAAGACCAATCACACAAACTAGTAGCAACAGCCAGTGCAAAAACCTTGCAAATTTCTTTTTATAACTATATCAATTGACTTTCTTTTATTTCTTCCACCTCTGGAGGAATAAAGAATGACAGCAAATTAACTAGTTATAGATATAAAAATAGTGGCTTCCATCTGCTAAGACTTGGAACTGCCGGCCCAACAAATTGCATACTTGATGAGATATAAACAGCAGAATATAATTAGGTAATGTGAATGATGTATAAAGTCACTTTGCACTAAAATGCTCTTAAAAAAACCCCCAAACATAATAATATGCCAGCCCAAGAGTACATTCAAGATATGTCCAGACGATCAGAAGACTTGAAAAATTTTGAAACATTATCTGGAATATTTTTTCCACTTTGGAGAGCTCTAGAGGACTAATATCTTAGTATTGCCATCCAAAATGAGTATATTACTAAGACAAGCAGCAAGCAAGCTTTAATAATAGATAATATTCAGACAATGATACTAAGAGTCTGGGAAAGAAAAAACAACAACCAATCAAGAAAATACAAAATGAGAATATAGCTGTTCCCATTTTTAGCCTAAAGTATCTGAGCAAAAATTAAAATTTTTAGAGGTACTTATGTAATACCTCATAGCATCACGTACCTATTTTTTAATGTAATCCTGATTTTTTTTTTTCTATCTAAGTATCAATTCAATTATCCACTGCAATATACAATACAGACACTTGTCAAATGAAGCTCTCACTGAAAAAAACGACTGGCAAACTGAGGCATCCAATCATTTTCAGGAATATTAAATACACTTTATTACTAAATAAGCACATCTAAACTTTGTGAACTAATATGCTAAATAAATAAGTTTTGTCTTCATACTTTATCTTACCCTGCCTGAGTCTTTCTCTTGGGGCATACTGGTAGTAGTTATACTGCTAGTAGTTAAATTGCAACTGTGGGGAAAATTTTTTTCTAAAGCAGCAACTTTTGTCAACAATATTTTTTTTTATATGAGGAACAAAAATCATATTTAAATATACCTTGAGGTCTAGTAAATAATTCTGCAGCCAAGGTCTTGTTGAAGAGAACACTTCGAAAAAAAACCCAGAACTTCTCACAAATCAGGCATTATGGGCAGCTTGTCTGCAGCCAGAGTTTTTGTTTATCTAGGAGAATCAAATCTCATTGGTTTCATTAATGCAGAAAAAATATTTTAAGTTACACCTTGAGTTCTTATATTTTCTCATCTATCACTATTATATTGATTTTTCACATACAAACAGCTCTTTTGAAAGGGATATTACCTTTTTTTCCTGAACAGCTCCAATTATGAAATGTTTATCTCACAAGTTGGTGACTGAGAAAAAACAGAAATTCTTCAGATTCAGAAGAGTCCAAATGAGTGCTTCACTGAAACAAAATTAATAGCAAGGAAGCCCACAGGAAATAAGTTTTAGAATAATCTCTTCCAGTATACGAGTATATTTCTTTCTTTATTTAATCACTGCAGGCAATCACTCCTAATAAACACTCATAATTAAGGCAATGTTAAGTAGCAAGATGATGAACACATTTTATCATTCACTGAGGACAACAAACCCTTCCATTTGGAATTGTTTCAAATGGTTGTGGTTAATCCTAACATCCTAACAGTTTCTACAGGAACAAAACCTGGCTTTGTAAGGAAATCTAGTTCCCACTGACTGCAAGGGTGGTCAGGTTCTGAAATGTTTCTGACATCCAAGGATAAGTCTCTGCCTTCTGGTATAAGACTAGATATGACTGCCATGACTACACTGAGGAATGAACCACTTTTCACATTATATTTACTAAAAAAGTCCTTACTTTTCCAACATGGACAACTCCTCTGTGCAGAAGGTTCAAAAACATTGCTTCCCCTGCTCACCCTTCAGCACATAACATAATTAGATTTTAGTGAACTAAACAGTATGTGAATTAACAAGTTACAAAAAGTGGTGACAATTAAAGTTAAGGTAAGCTTGTTCGTATTTTGTCACAATGGAAAACTTAGAGGCACATGTGCAGACTATCTACCTGCCTGTAATCATCATAAGCCTCCTAAATGCAGGACTCAGTGGTTCCATTTCCACTCTATTTACGTACATACACAGTGATATGCTCACAACCTTTAAAGACAGTGCTTACAGTCCTCTGCAATTTCATTGTATTTTTGAACTCTTATCCACATACTGGTGGACACAGTTGTAACACAACAGGGTTTGCCTGACCAAAAAATGCAGACTCCTTTTAACAATCCATTCTGATTAAGAAGGCATGGGAGAGGCTTATTATACACACCTGAGGTTTGCTAAAACAATTTGTACAAATATTTTCTATCTTTCAGTTATTTATTTTTTGCTGGTATGTATTTTAAGAAAGGCCAAGCATGAAATTGGAGCTGTAAAAGAAGTCGGAATTTAGTGATATGACTCTGCTCTAAGAGCTCAATAGGTGTGCAGCAAAGGAAGAAGGGTAAATGGGCTGAATTATTCATTGAACCTTTAAGCATCAACAAATAACAGTGAAGAATGTCTGTTTTGCAATGGTAGGTGTGAGCTATACGCATAAAAGAAAACAGATGTTACAAAACCTGTCTTGCAAGACCATCATAGAAGCTTTTTCTTATTAGCTATTCTGAAGGAAGAGAACACCAGCCAGTTATTTACAAGAGGTTCACAGCACAAACGGGTTTTTTATTTTACTTAGCTTAACAACTTGAACACTGCACCTACTGTATCAGCTTAAAGGGAAAAGAAAAACTGATGAAAAATTGATAAAAGGTAAAGCCTTTCTTATCAAGTAATTACAGTGCTGGAATAAAACAGCTGTTAGAAACTTAGTATAAGAAATGAAAATATGTGAACTACGCCTAGCAAACTATATATATCTAAAATATATATAACATATTATAACACAAGCAAGTTGTTACTTGTAAGTTCCAGCTTCCATTCCAAATTTCACCTCTGTGATAACTTTCCCAGACAAATCCTTTCAGTAAGAAATTATCTTTGACCTAAAAATAAATTCTTTTGTTCTTTTTCAGCTATTAAAATTTTAAAAGCTTTTTTTTTTTTTTTTTTTTTTCTGTATTCTGTATTGAGTTTTGTGGCAAGATTTTGATAGTGGGGAGGCTACAGGGGTGGCTTCTGTGAGAAGCTGCTACAAGCCTCCCCTGCGTCTGACAGAGATAACATCAGACAGGTCCAAGACCAAGGCTGAGCTCATCAGCTACAGTGCCTCTGGGATAACAGATTTAAGAAGGAGAAAAAGTTACTTCACAGAAGCAATTGCAGCCAGAGAGAGGAAAGGGTAACAAGTGTTGGCAATCTCTTAAAGCTGCAGCAACCACAGCCAAAGGAATAGTGGTGAAATTTGACATTGCAGTAAGACAATTGTATCACTGAAACTGGCTTTGGGTAGAAGCAGCTTTGACCCCTGTTCTGGCACAGGCAGATAGATCTGGACAGACTGAAATTCAGGGGAAATACTCATGAAGTGGCATTTCTCATATCTTCCATGTTAAACCACATGGAGGAAAGATATTTAAGACACATAGTATATTCTGTTTTTAACAAAAACTTCATTAAAAAAAACCTCCAAAACCATCACCTGTATTTCAGCATTGCACAGCTTCCCTCATGTGACAGACGTTATTTCCTTAGTGAGTTATGATCTGTAAATACCCACTTGCTCTTTTCCTAGGGCCACATATTACCAAGAAGTCTAAGAGTTTATAGTTTGAAGCTCTCAAAGAGGAAAACAAGGTTGTGATGAATTCTCTTGTTTCCTAGTAACTTATGTACACCTTTATATAAAAGAAATTATCTCTCTTGTTTTGAAGCTTGTACAAAATAGTGTTTCCAGAGAATGGAATAATTCAATTGTACTTCTATTTTTAATTAACTGAAGCAATTATTTATTATTTTCCTGTACTACAAAAATGAGAGCTATGTATGAAATGGAAGCCAGATAAAATGAAGCTTTTAATTTAATTCAGTGTTATTCCTTCAGCACAAACTTTGTAAACTCCTTGATACCATTGTGAAACAAACAGCTGGCTTTTACAGAAAGATTTTGTAAATGAAAGGAGTATGTACACATCTCGAGCAAGAGCAGAGTCCTATTGTTGTAGGGCTTGTGTAAGTCATGGAAAGGAGCCATCTTTAGCTGAATAATTGTTAGTATGTTAGCCAAGATCATACAGAGATACAAAACCGTAAACCAATGTCATAAAGCAAATCAGGGCTAAAATAGTCGCGGACAGCCGATTCACCAGTTCGTCCACTGAAATGCTCTGCCCTCCTGCCTGTAGCCCCCACTTATAAGCCATTCTAAAAGGTCCAGCTCTTCCCAGACATTCACCTGCTGCTTGAGAGTGTGTTTCTGGACTGTACTGCCTTAAGAGAGTTTATTGCAACAACTAAGAGAACTGGAGCAGAAATTCCCAGAGAGTCAATCCTGCTTTTGCAGAATAGTGTGAATAACCTACTGCCTGGCTGCACAGCAAGGTGGCCACCAAGTGGACCCTGCTATGCCCCAGGAACCCTTTCAAAATAAACTGAGTTTCAACTAAAATGTAGGAAAAGGTCACATGAAATTACTTCATGAAGTATCGTATTTTCCCTCTTACTCTTCTGTATATTTGTACTCTGTGTAACACTTCAAACATAATTTTGCTCTGCTAGAAATAAGTCAATTCACAAACAATCTGTATTAGATCTTACTTTGAGACAGCAGTTAAACCCACAAGGAGAATGCAGCCTTGTTACTCTTTGCTCTCTATCACAAGGATTTTATAATTGCATCTACTCCAATCTCTAGGTTGACATCTTGCTCAATATTTATTAACTTCAGGCTAGTGAGTGCATGTTCGCCTTTTAAGTCCTTTATCGCATGATATTGTTATTTTATACTTCTCTACATGGAACTAGAAACTGATCTATCCATCTTGAAGCCCAGCCTGTCTAAATCATTCCCAAGTTCATTGCTTTCTTTGGCAGTTTCAGCTCAACAGAGGATTTAATCATATTTCAAGTTCTTTCTCTTAAGTTTTTAAACACGCACCAAACAAAATCCTTCTTAATAGCTTCCTATCCAAAATACAACCAGTTCACTTCCTTTGTATCAAACTGTGTCCGGTCACATACATTCTGGGTGCTAGTCTCTGACGTGACCCTCAGTCTTCTGCCACAATTTCTAACTAAAACATCAGTTTTTTAAGGCTGAATCTCAAACAGTTAATTAAATAACTTCCCCCGCTGTCAACCCAAAGAGAGGAGAAATATTTTAACGTATCTCCAAAAAGTTTACTGTATAAAATCCTCCAAAACTTCAGGGAAAAAAAAAACAAACCCAAAAAGGAAAAGAGGAAAACTACATGTGGCGAACTGTTCACTGCCAGAGACGTCTATCAAAAGGATCACTCTCTAAGTTCCAGATGGCAGGTCTCCTACAGGAAGCAGCTGATCGTTTGGCAGCATGTCCTCGAAAAGTGCCAATAGCTAAGTCTGTCAGTGGTAACCCAGGGCCACCACAGGAATTTTTTTCAGCTGTACAAGCTAATCCTTTGCTCTTCAGCAGACCAAAGGCAGTAGCTAGACCCAATGCTTTATCACATACCAGCCAACACATCAGAGATGCTCTCTTCTTTGTGAGGGGGCGCTTTGGTGTACCATGTGCTTTGAACTGCTTTTAATATAATCACAGAAGTTGGTAAACTTGATTTATTAGTTGGGCCACTATCTGCAATTTCTTCAAGCACTGATATATTACTATGTGTATGAAATAGCTAGCTCAGCCATGAAGGGTGTGTAAGAAAAAGAATAGTAGGTCATCTTTTATATATAGTCAATGATATCTTGATTTCTGCTCTCACGTTTTTATTCAGCCCTTAAGCAGAAGAATTCTCATATTTTAAGTTCAATATTACTTGATTTACTGCCATTTCTAAACTTCATACATTCCATAGCTAAAAATCTAACCATAAACTGTATTTGTTTTCAAATTTTTCTTATTTCTGATCAGCATATTTGGTGCATAGTTCCATCTTATTTCCTTCCTTTCTTTACCAATTCAACTATAACCTTCTTAGGACAGGAGGTAGGTAGCTTGCTTTCAATCACAATTTTAAAGCCAGAAAAAAGTGTAGCACTTCTCCCTTTCACATAAAATTCTCCTCAACATTTTTTTAACGTTTCATGACTACAGGTTGGGTGGAGAATTGATTCAGAGCAGCCCTGCAGAGAAGGACTTGGGGGAGTTGGTCAATGAGACTGAACATGAGCTGGCAGTGTGCACTTGCAGCCCAGAAAGCCAACTGTGTCCTGAGCTGCATCAAAAGGAGCGTGACCTACTACCCCTCTACTCTGCTCTTGTGAGACCCCACTTGCACCAGTGTGTGCAGTTCTGGTGTCCTCAATATAAGAAGGACATGAAGCTGTTGGAGCAAGTCCAGAGGAGGGCCACGAGAATGATCAGGGGACTGGAGCACCTCCAATATGAAGAAAGGCTGAGAAAGTTGGGATTGTTCAGCCTGGAGAAGAGAAGGCTGCATGGAGACCTCATGGCAGCCTTCCAATATCTGAAGGGTGCCTACAAGGATGCTGGGGAGGGATTCTTCTTTAGGGACTGTAGCAATAGGAAAAGAGGTAATGGGTTTAAACTAAAACAGGGGAAATTCAGGTTAGATATAAGGAAAAAGTTCTTTACTATGAGGGTGGTGAGGCACTGGAACAGGTTGCCAATAGAAGTGGTAAATGCTCCATCCCTGGCATTGTTCAAGGACAGGTTGGGCAGAGCTTTGGACAACATGGTTTAGGGTGAGGTGTCCCTCCCCGTGGCAGGGGGTTGGAAGAAGATGATCTTAAGGTCCTTTTCAATCCGAACCAGTCTATGATTTTGATGAGTGATTCCTCATTACAGTGTTCTTAAGATGACCACCTAACTTCTCCAAACAGAAGTTAAATTCAGTGGCTGTTGAGCAGACTTGTTCTGTGCTACTCTGCAATATGCTTAACATTCATAGGGCTGATCTTCCTACACCACTTATATTGGTCGACAGAGAATCCAATCCCTCCAAAATTAGAACACCTTCTAACTTATGTAAGTACAGTAACAGCTTAGGAAACAGACAAAGACACACAATGTCAAGATTTCCAGTCAGGCTGCAAATCCCTGCTCGCTCCATACAACAGTGGCACCAGCTGTAGCCCAATTAAACTCAACAGTGCACAGGTGTTCCCAGAAATGAGTAACAAAAGCAAACTTCCCTTTAGGGTTCTGAAAAAAAAATAATAAATTAGAGTTCTTTAACTTCTTCAGGTCTCCAAATATGAAACAGATTGAGGAAATGGGAGAGAGAAAATGACATACAGAGGAATAACAATAATTTGAATTACTACTTAATGAAATATATCATAGAATTGTACTAAAAAATACCTGTGCTCATGGTTTACCTGTACAAACCAAGACTCATGAAACATTTTAGTACTTCAACACAAAAATCCACTTTTGTTCTAGCTCTATGTTAAAGGAGTTCTAACCTGGGAAAACAGCATGCATCATTCAAAATATAAAATGCAATATTTTACTGATGTTTAATAACTATCTGCAACAAAGACAATTTGGGGTAAATGTAACTGAACTAGCTCTACAATTTTTGGCAACATTTCAGTGCGTTGTGAACAACTGGAATCAATTCACATAAAACATCAAATAGAACATATGACCACCTCATTTAAAAAACTTGAAAAAGCTTACAACTGCAATATTCCAGAGAGCTAATTGCAAGATTAAAACAAGGAAAATAATTCTATGGAAATGTATTAATGGAAAAAAAACTCCACATTAAATTAATCTTAGAATAACCTGTTTGATAAAAGAAATCCACTTCATTTTCATGCTATGAAATTAATCAAGCTGAAGATTTGGAGAGTTTCATTCATCAGTAAAACATTATTTCATTATACCAATAAACTTGCTCTGACAAAATGAGCAAATGTATGTTTATTAATTCAACTACTAGAGAGCCAAGATATTACAGCACAGTTGTCAGCATGTAAGATTCATAGCTTAACATTCTCTTATTAAAAATAAGAGCACTTATACTGAGTAACTGATCTTATTTTCTTAATAGAAGCTCTAAGAGAAGCTGTGGGGCTGTTCAGAGAGCACAAACAATAAAAATTTAATTACACGGTGAATGACAGTCTTTTCAATTGGAGGCAATATTTACCTTTATTGATATGACCAGCCAATATAATAGAATAAAACTAGCAGATGGTCAATTGTCTTATAAATTATTCTAGTATACTAACTTGCAACACAGCAAATTTTCAGCTCATAAAAAGATATTCATTAGTAATACCATTAATACTTACTCACTGAATAGAGAATTAGTAATTTTATAAGGTAACAACAATCCTACAAAATGCATAGGTCAATAGAGGAGAAGTGAGTGTTCAAAAACTCAAGACACTGAAAATAATCAAAGTCCATAATGCAGTTGCTTTTGGTAGACCACACAACAACATTAGTTCCTAAGATAATCATTACAACTGCAGCATGATAATGTGGAATATTTTTTGTCCTGCAGCTTCTAGATGGGTAGATATAACTAACTCATTCACAGATGCCATTTTTAATAGTTTTTCTCACCTGACATGCTATCAGTTGAGAAAGATAAAGAATATTCAAGAACACTGCTCTTCCATTAACATAGGAGTAGGAGAAGGGAGCTGGCCCATAGAGAGATTTTAGAGTCCCTGGGAAGTACTTTAGAAAAGTTGTGATTCTGATTAATAGAACTGATGTATTCAGCCAAACTCTGTGATGTTTTCATGGGTTTATTTTAAGTTGAAATTTAAGAATGAAATAAGGCAGGAGAAACAAAACCTCGTGATTATAATACCTTCTGAACTAAAGCTGGAAAATGGATCACTGAGTCTCCAGAACCAGAAACCTGAATCTTATACTGTGCTTTTGTTATGCTGCTTTGTATGACTGTTTACTGTTCCATGCCTACCGCATCAAATCAAAGCACTTCCAAAGACACAATGAGAGACATCAAGTTCCACACACCTGCTGAAAATTCTGTTCACATGGATTCTTTTTACTTACTCTGGAGAGAAAGACCCAGAGACAGGATTGAAGCTTTATGTGCTGAGCTCAGATCACATCCCTTCTTTGTAAATAGCTGATTTGAATTGTAATAGAAATAGGTTTTCAAAGCAATAAAACCTATTGTATTCATTTTTTTTTTTCAAATTGCATGCAAAAATAATGTTCCCTATATCTCATTCTTAATAGGATTGCAGATGCTGCTTGATGACAATTACACTTGTAAACAAGTTTGGGTTTCGTTTTTTTTAATTGGAGTTGCATGGAAACAGAAATCTGAATGTGAAAATTTGCAATTTGTTGCAGGTTTCATGAGAATATGTCCATTGTACTGCTGATACAGTCTGAAGGTCAGTTGGGGAGCTGGCTTTGTACGAAGTATTTCATAAGCTTGTCCTTGTTCCCAGCCAAATGCCAAACTGCAGTCTTACAAACTATGGAAGACCAATGCTGTAGACATCATAGAACTTCTGCCTAAGTCCAGTTTAAAAAATTTTATTCTTTTGAGTGTAAAATTTCTGCCCTTCCAGGACTACTGTGCTTTCACTGAGACTTCAGTGCTCAAAACCATGGTAAATGAACCACAAAGGTGAAAGCCAAGGGATGGCCATAAGATGCCACAGGAATTGCCATAAGTAGTGACAGTTCCATTACTCAGCTTGGAAATACGGGTACAGTGCTACAGACAGTATTTGTGTCTGCTTTCTGAAGCCACTCAGAATTAACAGTTGTGGGGCAGCTCTTTTCTAAAAACATGCTTAATATTGGGGAATAACTGGATGAAAAGCAACCAAGAAAGGGATTATTTTTTTCAACCTTTGAACTCACTAGTTTTTTTGTTAGTTCCCTATAAACCCAGTTGAGGCCCCCTGGACAGTACATGGAACTGATGTTTTCAGACAAGAAAATGCAGAGAATTTGCTTTCCCAATTTGCTAGTTCATCAGATTTTGATAAAATGGCTGTAATCAAGCCGAGACCTGGCAGACCCCAGATTAAAAAACTCTGGGTGCACATGCGCCCTTTGCCATTTTCACTAAAAATACTTTTCAATAACACTAGCAAAAATTCTGGACAGATTACATGAGTGTGAGAAAGTATTTTCCAAAACATTACAAACTCTAGGAAAATACACAATAAAGAAAAGTTACAGACTTAAGGACATCACACTTATTGTCTGACAAGTGTTATACTTGTTGTGATAGAAGTATACAACTTGTATAAAAGTTGCATTATACGTTCAAAATATAACTTAGGGCAGCAACTGCCACACAAACACAAATCGTTTTGTGGTTGCTGATGCTTTTTTTTTCGGTTTGCCACAATCCCTGAGCAAGGGGCTGAGGGGAGATAGGTAAACATTGTCGAAAATGTTTTAGCTATGACCTTGCCAGGCACACGAGATGAAGTAATTAGCCTTACTGTGCTACAAAAAACTTCTCAATAAAACAGAAAATAGAAGCAAGTGCCACCATTAAAAGTAAATCTCAGGGAACAAGGGAGCCTTAACAGACTCTTTAGTTCCTTCTAGAGACATTGAGTAGCATGACAATTTGGCCCTTAATTTCAGGAACTACCTACTAGTTTCTCCTAGTTTCATTCCACCGGTCCAGAGGGCTTTTCTACAAAGGTTGGAGATGAAACAGAAATAAAATAAAAATATGAAAAAAAAATCCTTCTGATTGCAAGTATAACCAAGGGAAAACTCAATTTCAGAAAGCCTTGAAAGGCATTAAAATGTTATAATGAGATTTTTTTTTCCCCTCCTTATACAACAGTGGATAATCCTCTGAATTACAAGTCTCTTTTTACATATAGTTATAAATTACATTGCTAAAATATTGATATAGTCAGACCTGGTTAATTCAAGCCAGTTTTGTTTCTCATTAAGATTTAACAGAGGCTGAAGCATTTATGGTATAATGTCATGAAGACTTTGGGACACAGGGAATACAGCAAGCATGAATTAAGTGGGACTACAGTAGCAACTGAACTGCATTAGAAATACAGAGAATATTTGAAGGGGACAAAACCATTTTCTCTTGACCCAACGGTAAGGGATGGAAACATGGCCAGCCAATCTCCCCAGGGAGTTTACATGCGAGTAAGACATTGGTGGCCCCTTCTCATATGCCACCTTTTTTGCCTACTAGGTGCCACCAGTGTTTATCAGAACACCTCCCTGCATGTCATTACACATGCCCCAGGACCTCTCAGGCAGCCTGTTTCAGCTGCAGCCATCCATCACGTACGTCTGTGTGACGGGGCTTGGGCTCTAGGCAGTGCAAACAGACAATGTGGTAAATCTAAATGTACTTCTAAATCTATTGTAAAATAAAGGAGTAGTTCAAAGTAACTGCATTGAAAAACACTTGACAAAGTCATCACTTTGTGAAGTGGCAGTATATGCACTGCAGTTTTAGATCAGCATAAGATCCAAATTTATCTTATCCAGTAGAAACACCAGCATGTAGTAATTGTGACAACAATAACAAATGTGTTCTTAAGAACTATTGAAAAGAAGTGATTCTTTCCAGGCAATTACAAGTTCTCTGTACTATCAAAGACTGCAGACTATCCTTGAAGTTTTTCTTTCTTTTCTTTTTTCTTTTCTTTTCTTTTCTACCATGAAGTTTTTCTTTCTTACAGAATCCAAGGTCCCAATGATGAATAGAGGTGTATAAGAAAATTTTGTTACAAATATGTAAGTTGTAAAATCCAAACAAATACGGAGAAAAACTCTCCAACCACATTTCTACACTACATCTCTCAACGCCATCATCAAAATCTATAAATATAATTCAAATATTAAACACAGTAGATAACAGAACCTGCTGATTTACATTGTGACCATGTATTATTGCCCCAGAATAGTTGCAAAAGCACAGGAATAACAAGAAGAGGAACAGAAATATTCTTAACATAACTTATGAGTATAATAAAATTACAATTAAATACCAGGGGAAACAGCAAATACCATCTTTATTAACAGCAAGTGAAAACTACAGAAATGTTTATTTGGAATTAACTTATTGCATTTATTTTAAAATAAAATTAGGTAGAATAACTTTTCTTAGTATTTCTGAGTTCTTGGAAAACATGCCTCCTTCTGGATTCCAATAACAGGAGGCAAACATGCAATAACTTTTTCACACAAAAATCAGAAAATCTAGGATAACACCCAAGTTTGCCTACTATGGCCAGTTACATATGTGGTATAGAGCACAGATGTACATTGAGAGTTTCAGTGGATTATTTAAATGAAATGACACAGCTCCAGGAAGACAGAGGCCTTGTGTCCAGCAGAAAAGTAGCCTGCTCCCTGTCTGAAATGATGAAATCAGAATTAACCTGATCATAAATTTATCCTTCAACTATCCCCTTGCCTTTTTACCAGCAGAGAAGATGAACACATGTTCCCATAACATCAGACTACACTATCTTTCTAACTAATAATTAAAAAACAGATAAATGGTTCCATTTTTTACTGTACATGAGAACAAGAGTTCTTAAAAATGTGAAAACCAAAGAATATAACTCATATTTGGCATATTAAGCCACATTACATTTGAAGGCATTCCCGGGCCTTACAGCAGAATTAGGACAGAACTCTACAATCTGTTTCACAAAAGGAGCTTGACAGTATATCTCCATCATTTCTGAGTGTGGCAGCACTGCACAGCTCCACAGAGAGAACTAGTGACTAAAATTTTGCAAATCCATCCTTAAGCAAAAAGCTACGCTGCTGCAATGGTTTATCTGTGATGAGGTAAGGAAAATTTTATGGTGACTAAGGACTTTTCACTCACACTCTTACTTCAGACAAACACAGCCTGGATAAATAGTAAATAAATCACAAGTCTTCATTATTTATCATGCAGCAACCTGGAGCTTCCTTCTCTGACATCAACAGAAAAGTAACTGAAATATTCACAAGTGTCCTAGTTTACAATATTCACTACCGCTGTAGTGTATAACTACAATTGCAACCAAGCTCTGCTGGTTTTGCATAGAAGGTGCAAGCCTTCATTTGAGGAATCCTGATGAATGGTTCCTCAGAGAGGAGCAAGGCACCATCATAGGAAGTGTATTCCTCATGAAAGCACTATTGCCCAGCTGTTTTGCAGTTCCTCTGGTTTCACTGGGTAGTACAACACTGTCAAGGGGCTAGGTTTTCTGCAACCCCTCCACATGGTATTTTGGACATAAAAATAAAACAGAACTGTTTCACTACCACTACAATTTGAATTCCTATCAAAATGTAAATGGTAACATGTTGGGAAGCAGAGGTCTAGCCTCATCAAGAGATGTGCAAACATATTTCCCACTGCATGCTAAGCAGCATGCATGTATGCACACAGTAAAGGAATAGCCCTCTAAACCTTAGTTACAGTACATTCCTTATTTGTGCCTAAAACTGCAGCTGCATGATGGGATAGAAATTCCAGTGGAGATTCTGAAGTAGATATAGGTTTATACTTGAATAAAATATTCGCCAAAGTTAAGTAAGGCATTATTTGAAATTATGTTTTCTGATTAATTGTCTTGTATCACTTCTTTGAGAAGGAGGCACAAGAGATGTTTAAACAAAACCTGGAAGCAGTATCAGCTGTTTCTTCCTCTTTCATAGACCAGAAAACTAGCAAGTCTTCCCTTCACAACTGTGTGAATGAGAGAGGAGAAAGAGAGAATTCTGCTAAAGGGCAAAGAGACTCTAATACTCATACAAAGTAAATGTAGAAGCACAAACATAATAGTAAAGCATGCCTTTGGGAAATTCTATAATAAGGCTAAAAATATGGCCACAAGAACAATAATGAAACATCCAGTAAACAGCTACAAGATACACTAGTGAAATTAATTTAAAAAAAAAAACAAAATGGTATCACTGTCAGAATAGATTCCTACTACTTAGACATACTTAAGTGAAAAATTCAGAGTATTTATTCTTCAGATTTATGGGACAGACATTATAAAGCTGTAAACAACATAAATTAGATTACAGAAATTTTATTAAAATACTGAAAATATGAAGTTTGTGGCGTTTGAGAAACAAAACTATTGCTGGGTTAATATTCAGAACTGCATATTCCTTGTATGGCTTTTTTGTCTAGTGATTCGGGTTACTATTTGTTAAGTGGGAGGAGAGATTCTCTGTTCAATTATTATTATGACTACTACTACTATTAGTATTATTAAATCAAACCTTGCTTTCACAGATAAACCAATGGTAGCAAAACAGGCACCCTCAGAGAATCACAGAATGATTTCAGTTGGAAAGGACCTTAAAGATCACCTAGTTCCAACCCCCTGCCATGGCCAAGGACACCTTCCACTAGACCAGGTTGCTCAAAGCCCTATTCAACCTCAGGTCTGAATAAAAAACAGACACAGGTTTGTAGGTGATGAGCAATGAAGTAAATCTGAAAAAAAGATTAGGAAGCACTGAAATCCCAGAGCTGTCTGTAAGAAGTCGTTGGTATGAGAAATCTCACAAAGCAAAATAGATGACGTTATGGGGATTCTCGTAAATCAGATGGAGAAACCAGGCCTCTTTCATATTGAATCTGTTTATACCAGAGATGGTTAAAAAGGAAAGGACTAGGTGAAGTTTGAAGGTTTTGTATGTCCTACTAAATGAAAATGACAAAATACTACTGACAAAGTGTCTTCCAAGAAAGAGCATAATTTATTTTTAAAAAAGAGAAGATTTAAAGTATGTATAATGAAATGTCACTTATTCTGCTTCAGACTTTTTAGAAGGGGCTTACTCGTTTACCTTGATTATCCACATTTAACAAAATAGCTGGTGTAAGTTTGGTGTTACCTCCAAGTCCCATTCTTAAGACTCTCCTTTTGGTGTCTGAACAGGTTGGCTATAGGTCTGTTACTATTAACAACGATGACTCCCAGATCCCCTAGTAATGTAAATTTGGTAAACACCTGACAGGAGTCCGAGGCCTTATTTTAGGTTGAACGCACAACACAGAAGAAAAGGTAGCTTAATTGTCTTTTCACTGGCTTTATGCCAGGTAAGGTCAGGCCATACCTGAACCCACATAAGGCTTCCCTGTCAAGATTGTTTGAGTCAAACAGTGAGTTTATACTGGATTGGCACTTTGCTTGATATAACTGACATTTCGGATTTGTATTCTAAGAGGTTCACACACAAGGATGCAGCTATTCTATCTAGAAGTCTACAGTTTGGGATCTGCTTAGGCAGGGACATTTTAGCTCCCGCCACTGGCCACTTTACAAAAGGAATTTTCCTTCACTGGTCATTAGTGCCCCCAAACCACTCAATTTCCGCCTACCATAGACAAGGAACTGCAAATGAAGAATGATTCGCTATTCAGTTTCCCCCAAAGGATTTAGTGTGATGAGACATGTACATGCACTAATGGACTGTGAAAAGTGTGGGCTAAACAAATTGGGTGGTATTGATCCACTAGTGCCAGGGAGATTATCATGCAAGTTTATTTGCCTAGTAGCAAAGTCCTCCCAATATAGAAGATTTCAGATGATGCGAGTTAATTGGGAAAAAATTCAACCCTCCAACTGACTTTCAGCTGTGCATTTTAGCAACCCTGTTGCAGCAATACTTAACACACACACACACACAGAGCAAAGCCTGATTTATCTTTGGAGCTTCACAAATATTAGCTAATTAATCTTTCACCATTGTAGTTTCACTCCACAGCACATCTTAATTTTTCTTTATAATTGAAGCTGAAGATTTTAACTGGCACAGAACTATGTAGTATTTCTAAGGAGAAAGCTCCGTGACCTCATTCTATGTAATTTGTATCATACTACAGCTAAAAACTTTTTTTTTTTTTAAAAAAAAAGGATAGAAGAAAGATGCATATTTCTAGAATTAACTACAATCACTTTCCTGATTACTGTTTAAAATAAAATGCATGTTGGCAGTCATAACAGTCAGTAATCCTGTTTTACTGGAAATTTAATGAGGGATTTACAGTTGAAGTTGGTACTTTGCCATTGCAGTCAGTTGATGTGTTAAAGTGTCAAGCACTGACTGATTGCTGTCTAATTACAGACCCATAAACAACTTTATATAGCTACAAAATTACTCCCCCAGGTCTTCACAGTGTTGCCATCAAGACTAATTTCAAGAGAGATGCTTGAGCACAGTATTTGACATAAATTTTCTCATTGGACATTCTGGCATTAACACTGGTTAAAACTGGATGAAGCTTTCCCAGCTACCTTTGAAACAAAACTTTGTCTCTTGTCTCTAATATTTCTTTATTAATTAATTTTTATTTTTAGTCCTTACTTGCTATTGAAACTGAAAATTGCATCAAGAGACATGGTGGTTTTGTGAATATGTAAGAAGGAAACCATCAACTCACTGCAACTCAGTTATGAAGGTTTAGAAAGTTTAGTGTGTATATTCAGTGTGCCACCTCTGACTCAAAGCATTCAAAACAATAGTGTGTAATTACTTACAAATTTACATATCCCTGTAAGGGTGTGAAACCTTTCTGAGCTCTTTTGAAACTGTACATGACCTCTATCTCTTTTACAATAAAGCAAATGGGCAAGGCAAAGTTTGAACTGTGTAAAAATATGACTTTTCCCTCCAGGCGATGAAAAAGAGGAAAGAAATACATATAAATAACCAAGAGTTAGAGAAAAGCATGAGGAACCTGTCTCCTATGGAGGAGGTGAAAGGTAGGGTAGTCTTTCTGCACTAGGAGGCTGAATACCCTGTTATTGTTCTCAGGGCTAACCTACTTTGACAGGAACGATGGGGAAATAAGCTTTCCTGGCTGAAGACAAGTTTCATCTTTGATTGTAAACAACCATGACAAAGGTACTTACCAAGGACCTGTTTCATACTTGTGTTTCACATTTTCAGGCTCAGTAAATATGTGACCTGCAACAAAACAGGAAGTTTAAATATAACCAGGGTCAGAGATTACCTAAGAATGACAGTACCACTGCCAATTCTTATAAAAAAAAAGATTTCAGCAGTCTGTATTAATAGCTCACTTACTACAACTTTCAGAGAGCATGGTGAAAATTATAGCCACCATGGTTTTCACTTGCCACACACCAAAGTCTTCCTCTGCTTCATCTGTTCCCAAGCCTAGATCTAAACAGGTGATTATAGAAAATAACAGACTTGCACAATCATTTGTAAACAAGCCATAAGGCTTTCCTGATATTAACACAGAACTGGTAATCAAATTTACTGGTCTTAGCTGAGACACATGACCATTAGACATGTTACTCTGCTCATCAACCAGTTAATATTCACTTTAATGGTCAACAGTCTAGAAACTACTGATAGCTTTCATCATTTCAGCATTAACAGTTAAAAAAAAAAAAAAAAAAAAAAAAAAAAGGGCGG
>JANHGB010000280.1:0-22890 GCA_026283785.1 Coracopsis vasa | reverse complement strand
TCCTGTGCCTTCCCTGCCTACTGATAATGACCGTTTTTTGTGAATTTACCCCTCTAAAGATTCATTTGTCTATACAGAGAATACGTCAGAAAGTGAAAGTGAATTAGTGAGAGGAAGAGTGTAAAATGCTATCATCTTTCTTTGCTGATTCCTCACTCTAGATTAACATGAACTGCATAATTCTTAGAGCATTATTAGAGTGTCTAGATGGTGAAGGGTGGCTTATACCAAGTGAGACTTGTCGGTGTTCTCAGTTTCTTTACACTATTGAATTGTTTACTGTAAGGAAAGAAGAGAAAAACCCACGTTATCACCACCTGAGAGCACAGAATTAGTGAGGATGTTTTTTCTGTTACAGCTGGAAAAATCTTCTGCCCTGGATGCTGCTGGGAATAATGGAGGTTTGGCTGCTCACTGTGGGGTGTCTTCATCTGAGACGCTGGGCTGGGATTTTCCCTGAGTCTATTATAAGAACTTCTGTCTTCCCTACATCTCAAACAAAAGCTGAGCTGAACTAGTGGGAACCTACATAGCTCACAGACACATCAATAGCAAAGAGGTTTTAATTTTAGAGTAGTGGTAAGTATGCCACTCACCACTCAAAATCTATTTTTAAATGTTTTGTGTTTGCTTGCAGACAACTGGGCTGACAAAGTAATGTTCTTACTGGTTAAGCTTCATAACAGCTCAAGCAGACAGTTTTATCTGATCAGGATGTGAGAGGAGTTTCTTCAAAGAACTCAAAAAATAAGTCCAGTGTCCTGGTCCCTAGTCCCATGCCCTGCAGGCAGAGGTACCTCAGTGGCTTCCTATAGCAAGTGACACTAACTGATGCTTCTGTTCATTACCATAGTAAATGGGATAGTGTTTAATGCTCCAATTCAGAAACAGTTTTCTAGAGCATCAAGCATTATTAGTTAAAAACATGCTACTTTATCTTTAGCAGAACATAGCTGATCAATTTTCTGAATTAGAAGATACAGGCGTGCAAGGATAAAAGCCTTGCTTGTTTGAATAAACAGAAACTGTCTCATAGTTTTGCAAATTATTTCCTTTAAAGCAATCTAGGTAAGTGAAGCCAGAAATACCTGTTCAATATTTATTCATTGAAAAGCAGAGACATTTTTGTTGTGTTTTGTTTTTCAAACAATGTTAAAAGCTGTCCTAGCATAACTCTATTGTGCCTAATGAATTGTCACTGGAGATGAATTTGGTCCCGGTATCTCTGGTTTCACCTGCCAGGAAAATATGGTTTTCATCTGACTTTACATATTAATCACCCAGAGGCAAGGAGACAAGTCCTGGAACAACTGTCTTCTTTATATGAACTTTCTAATTCAGTTTGTTTTCTAATGAGGTGAGAGGGAAGTCAAGATCACTCCATTTTTGTAACAGCTTTGAGTCAGTTCCACAGATTTGATCATGTTCCCCCTAAACTCAAGAATTTCTTGCTAGATTAATCACTGTCTGAGAAAAGGCAGAACTTCAAAAGAATATTTGGAGAATGGAAAAAGCAAAAACACTTTGGACATTTTATTAGCTGACTTGTGTACAAAATATTCCTCTGGAAGAAGCTAGAGTAACTTTCAAACGTTTTGAATACTCTAACCTTAAGATCGGTGGGTAATGGGCTGCATTTATGCTCTGCTTAGACAGGCAAGATATCTTTGCCAGCACTGAGAGAGTGGCTCAGCAGTGTCTGGACAAAGGGCCCAGGATCTTTGAACTAGGAGCTATGGATGCAACTGTGCCCTCCACCTGCCTCCCCTCAGACTGCGCCACCTTCAGTCAAACCTTCTCGCAGTCTGCCTGCACCCAGATTAGAGGGAAATATGTTGTATTTCAAAAGCAGTCATCTTCCATCTATACCTACACATTGCCTAAGATTTTCTTTGGAAAATACGTAGGTTTCACAACCTTATGTCTTCCAAATTCAATGTCAATAGCACACTGCTCCTGGAGAGCATTAATTTAAAACTAATTCTGCCAGGCAGCCTACCTTGGAAATTGGATTAAAGAGATATTTCTTAATCAGTAGAATGTTTCTCATTAAAGAGAACTTATCTCTGTCAGATGCATTGATTTGCAGATTTACTTGAAATTATTTGTTGTTTTGGCTTTTTCCTAAAACATCAAGTTACATAATGTAGATTTTAAGATATTGCAATTTTGAGTGTGACATATTTTAGCGATAGATTTTCCTTTAAAAACAAAGGTTGATTTCTTTTCTATCACCGCAATGGAATAATTGGTGGTCTAGCATGAATGAGTCGTGAGCTGCATACATCAGGGCCACTTGAGTCAAGTTAAAGTCCTTCAAACCTCAGTTTGTAATTAAAAATGAGAGTATAGGCATGGTCCTTAAATCCTGATTAGAAGTCACTTAAAATAATTAGAGAAGCAATGAATGCAATTTGAATGATTCTCACTCTGGTACGCAGCAGCTAATCCTAGTTGGTGAGCAGAAATCTCCATAAAATATTCTTGAAAGTGGTAATGTAAAATTTCAGATTACGTTTAAAAAAAACATTACTCAGATATACAAAAGTAGCCCAGCGTATACAAAGCCAAATCTCAGCAGTATGTCAACAGCCATACAGAGTATACCATTATGTATTATGTCCTCTATTATACTATACAGAATTGCTAATACTACATTGTATTTAATATTTTATATATTATGTTGATAAATGAGCTATATTTCAGCATAACTGCTCTGACTGCATTATCATTCATGATGTTTACTTGCAAAACACCCCTGTGATTTCATTATGTGAGTTTATTTAGACCCTTATCTCTTTAGATTTTAACTTGCATTTTTCCTCATGTAGGTAATTATTTCCTCCTTTTATTATTTCTGGTTTGATTTCTGGTTTTGTGGGACTCCGGTTGAGACACAGCTGTTTGGGAATGAGGTTAGAAATATTTACTTATGCTCACTGTAAAGTTTAGGGATCATTTTCTAAAAAAAAAACCAAAACCCTTGCATTTCCCCAAAACCTTCTGAATGGTAATACACACATTATGGAGTACAGTTGTCATCTCAAGGCAGCCTTCCATAAAGTATTGACCATTAGTGCACTCTCTGTTCTACTGCACCACTCACATGATTCATCAAGAGCCGGGAAGGAACAGTTTGCTTTTTCTGGCTAGTACACAATCATCCTTAATGTATTTTGTGAGATTTAAATTCAGTGCTGAGTATTGCAAGGTTTTCAGACAATGCAGTGCCATTAAAAGCTTTTCTACTGTCATTGTCTTCATCAAAGGCTATAGTTTGAGCCATATGTATCTTACAGCTTACTATTAAGATTATTTTTGTAATTCTCAGCCCCTTCTTGCTTAGAATTCACTTTTCCTTGGGAATAGATTTGCAGCTTTGTCCTGTTCTTGTCATTGTGTAGGTGGACAGATCAGTACTGCAACCATATTTTGCTTTCATAGTAAACCAGTTCTCACTTCTTCTCCAAGCCTGTGAGCTATTCACAATTTGCAAAGGAAAAGAAAATTAAGTAACTCTCCCTCTTCCTGTCAACAGAAATGAGAGCAGCAACTTTTATTTATGTTCCTACTGACTTTTTTTTTTGGGGGGGTTGTTTTTGGTTTTTTGTTTGGTTGGTTGGGGTTTCTTGGGTTTTGGGGTTTTTTTTTGGTTTTTGTTGTTGTTGTTGTGTGGTTTTTGTGGGGGTTTTTTTCTTGTATTTTTTTTTTTTTTACTATATTTAAGTAGGATAGGATAAGAGGAGTGCTTCTTCTGGAAAGACCTTAAGAGTCACATCCATTTTTAGTGGAGGTTCATGCTCTCTTCCAGGAGGACTATGTCAATCCACAAGGTCCATATGCACCCGTTCCTGGCTGTTGCTTCTGTGGTTTGTGCTGACCCATTTTCCTTCACATTGCAGCAGACTAGGAAGGCATGGGCAGGATTGTTTGAATATGTTCAAAGCTCCTTAAACCATATGGAGGGATTTTAAAATATGTGGATTTTGCTGACCAAAGAAACAAACTGACCCTGAGAAATCTGCAGTCTAAGGATGTCAGAGCACTGTTTTGCATCATCCTCTTTGGGTCATATGCCAGTCCACTGCGGGTGACTGTGAAAGGCTGTGTCCATGAGGCTGGTGGTATTCCTTTAATTGTTGTGAGAAGGAAGCCTTTGGGATCAGTTGACTCACCTCTGGATAGCTGCAGGTCAATTCAGTGAAGGAGCACACTGGAAGAAAATGTTAATACTTTACTTTGGGCTGGTTTAGGGTTAGGTTTATTACTACTTTTGTAATTAAATCAAAGTGAAAAGCATGGAAAAAAAATATCCATTTCAAAACATTTCACCCAGAAATTCTAGCCATGCATATGCTAGTTTGTATTCACATCTCTGATCAATAGAGAAAAATGCACTGCAAATTTCTCTGACTGAATCAGGTAAGGTTAATTTCATGGTGTACTAATTAAAAATAAGTGTGTTTAGTGGTAGACAATGCTGACTTTATCTGTATGTGTCTTTACATCACTTAAGCACTTTTCCTGTCCTTGAAAATATATGTGCTCTAAAGTTCTTTGTAAACCATGTCATAAAAGGCAATAGTCAAACAGGAGAGGTATGCCAGTGCTGAAGCTCTTACCAATATTTATCTTTAAAAAAACGAGATTTATTTTGCAGTTAATATCTAACTCTTTTTTTCCCCTTTTGAGATGACTTCAGAATAATAGTGATGTGGGAAGATAACTAACCAATTTATTACTTTTTTATATAAGGTAGATATTTATCTTGTATTTTGTGCATGTGTCAGAATATTTTGGCCATTTGTTCTCTTTGCTATCTTAGTTTGAAAATCTTGAGATAAAATGTCTATTTTCCTTCACTGTCTGAGAGTGTCTACTTCTCGGAAATCCATGTTGAGGTCCCATTAGGGATGCTTCATAACAAACTTATAATTACTTAGTCAATGAATTTCTGATGCATGATACAATTGAAAGCATTTTCATTCTCAATTTGTTACAGAAGCTGTACTGAATTGTTAAAGATTGATAATAAACACACACAAAAATGTGCTATATTCAGATGAAATACTGAGATTGAATTGTGAGATTGATTTTTTTTTCTTAACTTAATGGGTACAGTAAGTACTAAGGGGATCCATCACTGAGCACAGCACCTCAATTTAATAGGCATACAGCATAAGATCAGCTTTGGAAAACTGTCATTCTCACATTGCATCTTTGCCAAAACATTGCTATTGAATATTAGAAACACTAATTTAGAGTTTTAAAAAGAGAATGACAGGAATATATCAGAGAAGTTCCGGAATGTTTTTATCTAAGATCTATTATAGCCAAGAATCATAGATTCTCAATCACACCTTTTCTTGCTGAGTCAGCTTTTAAACTAAAGCTCCCAATAGAGTAATAATGAGATGCAGGAAAAAAAAAATCCCCACTCCACTGTGTGTCCAGCTGCTCCCTCTGACTCTCATTTAGCAGCTCAAACAGGATGCTCCTAGCTGATCCATCTCTCTAAATACTTCCAAGCCTTTCCACAGATATGTCGTTTTCTGCAAAAGGCTTCAGGCTTATTACCTCCACTTTAGCATCCTAACACCAAGGCACATCTTTTCCACACCACAAACCGGACATAATATTTACTGGGTGGCTTCAGTTGTTCTTGCCAGACAGGAGGACACTATTAGAGTGTGGCCAGTACATCCCCCTGGAAAATGCATTCGATGTCTGCAAAAACCCTTGCTTCCAGTTTGGGAACATGGATGATGGTACAGTGAGACATGGTACAGGGCGGCACCTAATCCCCTCTAATGTCTACTGCCATAAAGGAATTTGTTCTTTCTAAAAGAAGCTGCTGTTTCTACATAAGGCACTTCTGGAGCTTTTCGTGTGGCCACAGGAAGGTCGGCTACTAAGCTGGGCTGATCAGGTGTGACCCAACCTGGTCACTTCTGCAGATCCTTCTTTTGGAGCAGGTGCTAGACCAGCCTGCTTGTGCCAGGCCAGGGCAGCACTCAGTGCAGAAAGCAAAGAGAGCTCCAGCACAAGAGCTTCAGCCCTGCTGTCCCTCTGGGCTGTCTGGCCTCTGGCCTGGTGCTGCTCACTGACTCTGACCCCTCATCCGTTTTCCACCCTGCCTCCTGCAAAGGACCTTGCACAAGTGTTGGGTTTTTTTTCACTTAAGTGCTGTGTAGGTACTAAGTGTCTTTCTTCCTCCATTTTTGAGTCCCGAGACCTTAATCCATGTCCATGCCACCTCATTACTGACTTATTTGAAAATATGGTCTGTACTTATTGGCAGAAATGTGAGTTGTCATCCATGGCAAGGTGGTAACATAGTTTGTATGTTGTGTACTACCAGCAGAGATCACAAGATACAGACAACAGTGCTTCACAATTAAAGATATTTCAGCAGTGCAGCCCCCCACGACATTACATGCTCTAATAGAGGAAAGCTACTAATTAAAAAAAATTACTGAGAAGCTGAAAAATCCTAATCACTATGCATGAAGTCAGCATTTAAAATATGCTCAGATGTCTGTGAAAATTAATGAAATGTCAGTTTGAGAACTGAAACCATATTGTTAGATTATGTTTTAACATGAGCAGGTGAAGATGAAGTATATTCCACGCAGTGAAATGACTAGAAAAGTCTGCAGCACTTGCTTGCCTAGCATACTTGCAATTAACTGCATTTTATTTGAAGTGGCACAGTATTTAGGCCGACTGAAAATTAATACTGTGTTTAGCAGGATGCATGGGAAAATGGATTTACTGCTCCACCTGGAAGATGCATTCCTATTTCCAAAATTATGAGGAATTACTGTCAGAGATTTCAGCATTTTCTGTTAGGTACAGCCTGATGATAAAGTGTGCTAATGGAAACCAAACAGCATGAGGAGAAAGTAGCTATAATCTTCATGCCCATTAACAGCTCTAAAATCAGTGACATTAACTGTAATAGCCTTTAGCCAGGACAGAGTTTAAGCCATTGTTGGGTAGACAGGTGGAAGGAGGGTTAAATGACATTTTCTTTGGAAAATTGTATGTGATCCTGAGCTTTGTCTTGCCCACTAAAAAGAAATCTCAGCCTTTTTTTTTTTTTCTATTGGCCAGTTTCAGTCATATTTGGCATAAAACTAAAGGTCTCAGAGTTAACTAACTTTGTCAAATCTTATGTAGCCATGAGACATATGTAGTAGTAGCCCCAGGAAAGAAAAGGCTGGTGTTAGCTCACCAAGCAATGGAGAATTCACATTGGAGAAATGTCTATAAAAGTCCACCATATGCTTTGGTGTGTCTTGTACCTCCTAACACACCAAAGACAATCAGCCAAGGACATTGACCTGTGGGAAGCCAGATGATTGGTTTCAGTGGTTGGCTGAACTAATTTTTTAGTTCACAGGGCATGTTACAGAAAAAATTTAAACCTGAGCTATCAGTGGAAACGTTGCATTTTCAGTATATATTGTAAAATGGCTGACTGCTGACTTTATTTTTATTTTTAATTAACGTTATGTTTATAAGTGCCTCTGGTTGAATGGAATGCACAACACTTTTGTTCCTTCTTAACAAAAGAAAGCAAGTTGCCACCTATTTCTTTTCTATCTGAAGCCGTATAACTGGTTATGTAGTCATGATTTCATCTCAAATACTAATATACAGAACTATTCCCACAAAATTCAGCATCAGGAGTGGCAGGAAAAGAAATGAAGAAGAATGTGAGATGTTAAGGAAAACTGTTGCTAAGTAGGGTGGATCTTTAACAGTCTCCAAAAGCTGGTAGATGAATTTTAAAGGTTGTGTATGCTTCAGCAGACTGAAGCTATGCTTCAGCAAACCTGAGACTAAGTAACGATAATGTTAAATGCATATTGCCCACTTCTGGAAAAAGAGCAGTGGAAAAAACCCCTCAAATCACGCTTTGCCTAAGGATTTAGGAGAAAAGGTGACTTGTGGGTGGATAAGATTTAAGCACCATATAAATAAGCTAAGTGTTCTGAGGCAACTTGAATTTAAGAAATGGCATTGACACAGAGGAATCAACGATTATAGCAAAGCTTATAGACACTCTTCTGGAATAAGTAACAAAAAACCGGTAATTTCCATCTTGGCGATTGAATGTTAGATACAATCTTACAGAAAATAAAGAAACAGTAATGTTCAAGATATAGTAAATATTACACATATTTCAATAAGAATGCATTTAACAACATATCAACCTTATTTACTTATAAAGTATCGGGAAATCTTCAGATACAGCATGCAGGATTCTTGACAATATCAAGCAATTGTGGTTGTAAATGAAGTTACTTTCATTTTCAGCATTGTTAAAGAGGCCCTTTTCAAGAGATGTTGCTTTGATATTTATTTAAGCACTTAGAAAACAAAGCCTCAGGTGGTGAAAACATACGCATGTCAGTACCTTTTGCTTCAAACTGACAGCTAGTGCATCTTTTCAACAAGCCTCAGATGGTTTGTGGTTAGCTGGCCATGTTAAAGATTTAAACTCTCCAGGTTAGTGTTTGCCCTTTTCAAGGGAAGATAGTTTGCTACGTCTTGCTCTCCTGCAGCGCATTCTTTCTCCTAACAGAGGTATCACTGAACTAAGGTTTCAGCCTTGCTGGCCACCACTTCACTTTCTCATAAAAAGGACCAATTCACTTGGTGACCAGAAAATGTACACTGTTCAGTTTTGTCAGAAGGAAGATAGGGCATGCGAAAGAATTTCAGTGGCTAGAGAAGTGTTATGCTGTCCTCGGCCACGCAAATTCACAGACCTTTTTTTCTTGCACGTTTTTTTTGTAAGTTTAGTACAATTCAGATCTCCTTGTTTCTGATGTGGGGCCACAAGATTATTCCTATAGTATTCAGTGCTAGCCCTCTATTAGAAATTCGCTTATGGTTTCTGGTAGTTACTTAGCATCTTTCTTTCATATATATACTGCTGGAAACCCTAAGGTGTAGGCCTAAGGCAAAATACCCATGTCATCCTGGCTGGAGTTAGGAAAGGGAGCACCTCCCAAGGAAAGGTAGTTTCCCTTCCTTTCCTTTTTGTCAACTTTAAATTTTGTTCTTTTGCCCAGTGTAATACCAAATAGGTAAACTGAGGCACGTAACTATTCAGAGGGGAAAAAAACCCACCTTTTAGCATTGCTTTTTCTATTCTTGTATTTTGTTTCTTCCTTTAAATCTTACTTAAGAGGCTTTCAAAAATCCATTTAGCTTGACTCAGTTTGAAATATAAATAGCAAGCAGATCACTGCCCCAGATAGCATGTATGCGACTCTCTTTAGCGTTTAAACAGCACCCAGTAAATGCCTGGCACACACACAGAGAAATGGGTCTCTGTGGACTAAGCTGATTTAAACACGCGTCATGAGATCGACATGTTAGTAATTGCCAGTTTACACACTGAAACTCCCTGCTGACCTAAGAGCTCCTAATTAGTAGTGAAAGAGAAAAAATCATGATAAATTACTATGGAGCAATTTTTACTTTAGCTCATGAATATTTTTACCATGTTGCATGTTGACTCCTTAATGAACCCTATAGTAACACATTCATATGGCTGTATCTGAAGATCAGTATTTCCCTGAAGGGAGAGGTCTGTATCACTGTTAAAGTAGCCATGTTATCTACCAGAACTTTTATGTAAATATTATTAAGAAGAAAACGGAGCAATTTGATTCCTGTAGTTTTAGCATACTTGACCCTTGTTTCTGTGCAATGACATATCTTAACTCACCAAAAATACTGTCTGGAGAATAAGCTATGGACACTTACCTCACTTATGCTTCTACACGGTTCAAGATTAGGTCACCACCTGCCTTGGAGGTGTAAATCCTGGCCTAAAAACGTGCAGGCCCAGTCTGTTTGTGTCAGTATCCTCTTCATCTATACAGAGATATCAAAAGGGTATATGTAGGGCTTCAAGGATTCAGGAGGTATTTTTATCAAAAGTCAGTGGCTAGAAATATCACTGCCAACTTCTATTACCAGGTACAATTTCCACCAAACGTATATTTTAGCAAGAGATATAAATTTACAAAATTCTATAGCGATGTTTTCCAACAATGCCTTAGACTGCTTTATTTAATTATCAAATTATAACTCATAATCTATAGAATAAAATCACATTCAGAAAAAGTTTTGTCTTTTTTCACATCTTTGGGAAGGAACGTACTTTTCCTGTATTATGCTTCTAAGGAAAACTGCGTGTCTTTAAGTCCAAGTTTTGATCTTGTAAAGATATCACCATTAGTATAGTCTGACCCTCAACCCAGTGATCAAACTTCAAAATAAAGAAGGAAAATAAATTACATGTTTCAAAAGAGGTAGCTGTCTGTGAATCTCCTTATTTCTGTTAGAACCAGTGCTGCACAACACAGTACTGGTTTTGTGGCAAGCATCGTTTTTCTATTCCCTTGTAATATCTGCAAGCCACATTCAGCTGTCCGAAACACTTTGCAAGACCCAAGTTTGAGTTTTGTCCTCAGCTGTCTGGAATAAACAGAATTACCATCCAGCATTACAAGCAGGGTGACATGACACTTGTAGGCTTGACATTCAGAAACTGGCAGCTCTTCAGCTTTCTGATAGCTTAGTCCAGTTATTTCTTCATTTTTCAGTATAGCAGATACATTTACTCTTGATTTTCTGATGGTCACACTGAAGTACTTGCATGAAGATATATTACGTTGATGCAAAAAATGACACTTTTTTTCTAAAACAGATCAGGTACTAAAAGGAAAGCTGATTTCTTCATTTTCTTTCTTTGTGTCCTCAGAATTCTGAAGTTGCTTTTTATGTAGCATTTTACCTCTCTTGGAAGATGTTATCTTTAAGTGTGCCTTATCATTTCAGTGACCATACCTTTAGCAAGAGGCATAAAAAGATATACAGTACCAACACCTTTGAATTTTAGAGGTATAGTCTATGTTACAGCTCATGTAGAAAATAAAGTGTACTGTGTGCTAGATGCCATTTTGATTATGGATCTTTATTAATATTGGTCTTTTTTCTGATCACAATCCATTGCATCATGAAAATATTTTTATTAGTATTAGTTTGTTACAAGCAGGTGAAGCAAGAAGATATATAAAGGGGCATAAAGTAGGATTAAATGGAATCACTCCTCAAGGATTATCACACAGCCTTGTACCTCACAAAGCCTTATATCATCATGTCATGTCAAAACAGCTTCTATTTTATGAGATTTTTTAAATTTCTAACCTTTGCCCTTCCTCATTTCTACAGGAATATTTTGTTTGATGTTAGGAATGCATAATCATTCTGTATTGAGCCTTACCAAGCATTTCAACCTCACACATTTCTTTAAACATAATTTAGCTATTAACATCTACGCCGCTTTTCTTTACTTTTTTTAACATTTAAGTAATATTTTCCATTTTCTTGCGCATCCATGTAGACTAGTAAATCTCTTTTAACATGACACAACCATTTTTTGCTTATTGCATTGATTTCTGTTAAAGGTTTCTTTAATACCGAGATGTTGTAGTATGTCCTGCATATTCAAGACCAGAAATGCAGGAAGACCCTTAGAAAATTTGCTGAAAGAAGTATTAAATATTTGTAAATGCATATATAATTTTTGATGACAGATTTTTTTTCCAAGATGAATGATTTTTCCATTGTTTTGTTGGTCTCTAAATAGAAGAACAGCAAACTTATTTATATGTGTGTGATTATGACATTAAAAACCAGTGGTGGTTCCTGAGGAAGTGTTGAGATAATGCAGTTGAGAAACTGATCTGGTTGAGCAGAGCCTAGAGAGGTAACTATCTGCTCAGACTGCAACTCTCACACTGCATAGATGAAATAAATCTTAGGGCTTAATTCTAGATATAATGCAAGTGCTGCATGTAATACAGCATAATGGTTTATATGTATACTCACTTGTCTAACATCCATTCAGCTGATACTCTGAAAATTAATCAAGGTTGTATGTCTCTAAGTAATGTCAGTATTCTGAGTTCAAAGTGCTCCTTCCTCATGGAAGATTCATGTTCCTTAGAGCCATCCATCTGCCCAAAGTTAGGATCAGCTGCATATAACATAGAACTTCTAAAAATCTCCAGTGCTGACAGCTCAATCTTTTTCATTGCTTACCACTTTTTATAGAGTTTCCCTACCACAAATGCCCAACTTAAGGCCTTGCTTTACATGTATGATATTTTTCTCTTCCTACTTCTTCCCAGAGCAGTAGAAAGGGACCAGGTATGAGGACTTCCTAGACTGAAGTGTTCAGTAATTCTAATTACAGCTATTAGTGCTAGGAAGCTTCCACCCATTCAAGCTCTGCACAGCCAGAATAAACAACAATGATTATGGTGTCAGTGTTTTCTGAATAGGCACTTTTGCAGAAAATGGTTTTTCTTTTATTTAATAAAAGTGCAGTTGAACATAATTTTGTTCTTTTAAGTAAACTATTCTCTAAAAGAGATACAATTACAAAATCAGAACTCAATCTGTAAAGAGGCAATGTTCAACAGTTTCCAAGAAGTTGAGCCTAGATTATCTTTCAGGTTCTTCAAAGAACATTTTTAAGTGACACTGCTCAATAACAACTGAGAGTTGTGATCTTTGTACATAAATTTAGTCCTTTAGGAGAGGCTTTGGTGTAACATAAGATAGTCATCTCTTCTTCCTTTGCTCTCAGCAGAAAGAAGTAGATGGAGTGAATTGCTCTGTGGCTGCTCCTGTCTCTCCACTGACAATAGATAAAACTTAGACAACAATCTCTAACTGGCCAGTACATTTTTTATCTTTCACTGAAGGAAGCTTTGTAAGATCAATCCAATTTGTAAAGTTACCAGTCTCTGGTGAATCTCAAGAGGATTCCAGCTCTTCCTTCAATCCCTATAAAACTCCAGAGGCTCTCTAGCTGATCTCTTTCTTCACTGAAAGAAGACCTTCGTCCAATCCTGCAGTGTTCATATCCACTTCTCTCTCCGTGTCAGTCCCTACTCAGTTCATATGATTCTTTAAAGGTCTACACAACTCACTGTGAAATTAATGGAGAGTTTTACTCTGATTTCATAAGGCTCTGAACTAAGCCTTCTGCTTGCACTGTGAATCTATAGGATTTTCACAGTCTTCTTTCTTTTCAAGCCAAATCTCCAAACTTGATGATCAACTTCTGGTTGAAACAGCTGCCAAATGCCCTGCTGGGCACTAATTAACTGCTGCTAATTCCACGTTGCATATATAATGAAGTCTGGCACACGTAACGCACAGCACATGAGATTCAAACTTGCTTTCTAAAAGTATATTAAATGGAGACATTCACTGTAAATTCACAGTTTCTATTCTTTGATTGCAGAGTAGATAGAGCTTAAAACTATTACAAATTCTTCCCTTTCTCTTTGTGATGCATGGTTTCTCCCATATTCCATTAACAATAGAAGCAGTTGAGTGTGTTACTGTTGTTCACAAACATGTTCCCTGTGCCAAAATACTTTTTTACTACATATTGGCATTTTTGTTACTGAGAATGTCTAATAGAGCAGGAAGAAAAAGCACTGCAAGACACAGGCTCTACTTCTGCTAGAAAGAGCAGACTAGGGATCTCATATAACAACCACAGAGAATTGCCTGCAACAACTCACTAGGTGTGCTGCCTGCTGTTTTAGCTGCTTGAGAGCCCAGATCTGCTTTGTGCAGTGGCCCTCCCTGTCATTTCTCAGGAGGCTACAATAGGAAGCTGTCACCTGCCTCATGAAGCTGCCTGTGCTGCCACGTAGCCAATGCCAGTGTTTCACAAATGAGCCTGGGCTGCTATTCCAGTGCTCCTCTTGCTGCCTTTGTAACAGATGGTGCACAGTTATGCAGCAGCCACAGCTGAAAGTAACTCATAGAGGTGTGATTCCACTGTAAAGATTTCCCAGCACTGCTGCTCAGAAAAACTCCAGTGACAGGAATTAGCAGTTTAAATTTCTATTATGTACATACAAACATTTATTCACCCTTCATTGCACAGAGGACTGGAGGGTACTGTTGTGTCTACTGGTAACAATTTGCATGTCCTTAGTTTCATGAAGTTCTGCTGCATCAAAACTAACCCTGACTTCCCAAGCTGAGTGAGAAGTGAGGAAAAGCTATAACTTTTCAACAGGTTTGATGGGTTTGGGTGTTGGGGGACGGTCTTTAACTGTCATGGGCATTGGAACCACACATGTCTGAGAAGCTGCATAGTCAGCACATGGGCTAGTGATAAGGGCAGTGCATGTTCTTCATCTGGGGCCACTGGATATTGCAAGCTTTCACATCAAGCAGTTGCATCAAAGAAAAGGCCACAAGCTGGGCTGCTGGGTAGGCTGTGCAGCCTGATCAGAGCATCCCACTAGTAGAGTCACCTGGCCTTTATGCTGCTCACAGCTGGCTCACTGCTGACTTAGGGGACATACGGCATCACATGGAAAAAGTGGAGGAGACTTGTCTCATGTTCAGTACGCAGAAAGCTCAGATTTTAGTCAGTCAGGTTGGTGTAGTCTGGAGACTAAAAATAAAATCTGATTTCTTGGGAGATATAAACAAAACTCTGTAGGACAGCAGCCCACTAATATTAGCAGGAGAAATTTTGTTTCCAATAGCTATCTAATTCTCCAAGAAAGCTAAGACTGCAGATACTTTACTGGGACCTTACAAAAGGGAAAGCTATTTTTTAATATAGACTTCTTTCAAAATAACACAAAAATAAAATTTCTGGAGAAAACTTAATGTGCATCTCACATCAGTCACCTCAGTCACACTGACCAAGTTACATCTACAAAGGCACATCTGTGCTTCTTTAAATACTCTTAACCTTCAGGCTCCCCAGTAACAGGGACTGTACTGGTAGTTATCTCTATAGATGCACTACAAGAATGTAGGCTAGCAACCAATGGCACTTGCATTACAGCATCTTAAAGCTGAAGGCAGATGTTGAATTTTTGGTTAAGAGGATTATTAATTGGCTTGGACACTCCTGCTTCCCCACCCTGGCTCTAGCTGGCTGTCAATGAGTCTACTGTATAAGATGTCTGGCTCTAAATTGCTTTCAAGCCAATAACTCTTTCTAATAAGTTGCAAGATGGTGCTCAGCATGTTTAATGCTTCTATTATTTTTCTACAGAATTAGAAACCCTTGCCAAGACTTGTTTTTTCTTGTTTAAATCTTTTTATCCCCCCATAAGCTGGAAGAGAGATAGGACTTATGCTACAGGTGCACAATTCTGAGCACAGCTGTCTCCCCTGCCTGTTCATGAAGGCTTGTCATAGAAAACAAAACCACTGCCAATCTAGCTACTAACAGGAAAATATGTATTCACTGGGTATTATTTTTGTTTGGGTTTTATTCCTCTGTAAAATAAAAATGCAGATGTAGAGTGCTACATGCTGTTGGCACTGGTGCTCTCTAGGTCTTGTCACAGAAAATTAGAAAAATAGGTATTTGCTAATTTGCCATTACGAAAAAAATTAAAACAGATTTTTAAAAAATATTTTAAAAGCATCAAAGTGACAGTCTCTTCATAAGTCTGGCAACAACAGGGAAAAACAACTTCACAGCCTGATGTTGCTGCAGTTTGGCAGCCAAATGGGTTTGTGTAGGCTGTTGTTGGCAGCAGTTTTCATTAGCTTAGGGCCTCCTTTCTGGAAAGACAGAATCGAGCTGTCAGACACGGATGTCCAGTCTTTGCAAGCAGGACTCACTTGTACGCTGTCTTGCTGAGCAGCCCTCCTGGGCCTCTCCCATCTGTCTGTAAGTGCAATTCTCTTATCATTATGACATTCCTTTCAGAACTTTTAAGGATATTGCCTAGCAAATACCTTAATTTCTGTCTAGTTCCTTTATGTCGAATTTCTCATCTCACAAAGGAGCATAATTTACTATTTCCCCCCTTTTTTGGCTATGCAGGTCTCTGAAGGGAGCGCTCCCTTTCCAGTAATTCCTCATATATGAACCAGTAACAAGTTTCTTTGGAGGCTCTGGATAAAACATTTTGTAGTAAATTTTGGCATGTTGAATTCTGAAACAAGGAGAGAAAATTCCTACCTTCCTTAAATATCTGTGCTTTAATTTATGTTTGCTTTAAGCTAAATTTCCTATTATGTTATAGTAAGCATTAACAGTCATGGCAGGACTTCTCAGCAAGGACAACTGAGTCACATGGCTATATACCTAAAAAAAAATGGCACTTTCACTGCAAACTGCGATTTGGATTTGGGCATTGTTTAAATTATTTTTTAAAAAATATGTTTCATATAGTAAGCTCAATAAACAAAATTAACTTAGGCTCACTTAAGCCCACAATCAATTCATTGATTATCTTTGCTACATCCCTCAAAACAGAGAGCACTTGCAGAAAAAATATCAGCACCATTACTGATCAGATTATTGTTATCCTCCTGGTGCGTCTGGTCCCATGGCTGTACCCTGACTGAGTAAAATCAGAAGGATTTAGCTCTTCTTTCTGACTCTCTGAATAGAAATATGAAATTATGAATTCTTCTCAGTGTGATAGCATGGAAGGAATTAATTTTGTCCTTATGGCAATAGAATTCTTTTCAAGTAATGGTTATTACTAGAAATCATTTTAAAACTTTCAGATTGCTCTTGTACCAAAAGTATTTGAGCAAATACTTTGTATATGGCAAAGTTTTGAAAACTATACCTTTCCAGAATTCTGGAGATTATTCCGGAGAATAATCGCTCAGGATCCAGAAAGGCTCCTAGAGAAAGTGTGTATATGGAATAGTGTCTAGCTCTCCTATCTCCCTATTAGAATTTTTTTATAAATATCACTGTAGTAAATGGTAATTTTTCAATGAGGTTAATATTTGGACTGGAAAACTAGATTTTTGGTTATGAACGGATAATTTTCAGAGCTGCAGTGACATTTGCTCTATATTACTAGCGTATGTTCCAAGTACATGGTTCTTAGCTCTGTAGTCCAACTTTTCAATATGCAGAGTTCAACCCTCTATATATGATTGTTAAAGGGGTATACAGAAGATAAGAACTTATTTGTTATTTTACTGTCAGTCTCTCCTGAGAAAGGAAACTTTATTCAGTCAGTGGAAGATAGGATCACACTGTATCTCGACCATGTTCATTACTTACCACAATGTATTAAGACAATAACTACAACAAAAGCTTTGGTACTAACAGTTCATTTGTGTGAGCAAGAAATTGCCCCTGTTGTGCAGCTAAGTAGGTGTGTTCTGGCAGATCTTTGTTTTGCTTTTGTGTTGTGGTGGTTTGTTTGAAGGACGTAGGGGGTTGGTTGGTTAGTTTGGAGTGGATTTTGCATTTCTTTTTTGGTAGGTGTACCAACACCTAGATTTGATATACCCTGATTAGCACAGACCAGTACTTACAGGGATACAGCTGAGGACTTTTTCCTGGCATTGCACTAAATCTTTCCTTTGTTGCTATGAAGTCAATGAAGTCTCATTACATCAAGGTTAAGACCAGCCAAAGAAAAAACACCTACTGCCATCTCCTCTGTCTGCATTATTCAAACATCACTGGAATTCTGCTTCCATTTACCTACTCTTTGGCTTAACTGGTATGTATTTAGCCCATCTAATATTTCCATAAGGCTGTCTTGCAAGTGAATTATCACTTGTGTTTTGCTGCCATGAGTTTCTTCCAATCTGTCACTGTCTCCTTGTAATGAGATGTCCAGAGCTACTGCAGGTATAGTTGTATTTATTGTCTTACACAGATGAAATACCCTCTACAGATTGAATTCTATTAAAAAAGCTATGGAGTTTTTGCTGCCAAACTGCATTGCAAAAGCATTTCTTGATTGCTTCAACACTACTACTAGATCTCTTTCTGTGTGTTCAACGGTGAGATATTAATTCTGGCTGATTGCTGTCTTTTTTTAATTAATTGAAACAACTGAAGAAACCTAATCTTTTCACTTCCATAGAAGTCTGAGGGAGCTCCCTTTTACTTGGCTTAGGTTAATATGTGCCCTGTGTGAAATAGTTTGTAAAAAGTAATTGTTACAGCCTAAGGTACATGAAAGTGCAGTGAAGAGAAGATAAACATAATTCTGTGAAAGACAGTTAAGTCCATGCACACACCTTCTGAGACTTACATAAATGACAAATACAACTCCTTCTTGATTGACTCATTATATAGAAGAAGGCAGAACTAATGCATAGCTAACTCATATATCAGGCATGCCCTGCATAAGGCAAGTGGAGGCATCTCTGTGACTTTTAAAAGTGCACACTAAGAAATGTTAAGGAATAGTAATCAAAAATTGCAGTCACAAATGTTGTTTTTCTCTCAGAGAACGTAGCATCTTTAAAATTCATCAGTTCTCTTGATGTCTGTCAATGTGTCTGTTTGTTTTGGGGAAGAAAAAGATGAAATACTGCTTTTTGGTAAGGTCAAAACCTTTTCTTTTCAACCATACCTGGAATGTTTTGATTGTTTCAAGATTCTCATTCTTACTTTACATGAAAAAATAAAAATGTAGATCTGTATGCTCTAAAATAGTATGTTTACATTTATCTTTTACCTTAATAGACTAATCGAAAGAAAACTACATAGGTTTGTCAAAACCATATATTTTAACTGATGCTGTTGTCCCTATAACTTCAATAATAATAATAATAATAATAGGCATTAGAAACCTTTTATTTCTCGTTATTATTAGAACATCTTTTCTGTGGGACAGAAATTGCCATGTTCTGAGCAAGCTTTAAAAAACTGTATGTAGTATGCAAGGTCAACATAGCAAAAGGCTAGCTTAGACCTTTTGCACAGATATAAAGACACAATCCCAGATTCCAGTCTAAGTATACAAGCTGGGCTCAGCTGTTTTATTTCAAACACCAGTTCAAACAATTCAGCTTAATGGGGACATGTTTTATAGTAACTTTATTCCAAATCACCTTTTTTTACTGCAATTTTCCTGCAGAGCTACTAGCATAAGTAAAAGCAAAGCTTCACTGAAGAGTAAAGCTCTGCCCATGATTTTACCCTAAGTATCTGTCAGTACTTCAGACAAGACCAAATGAACCAGCAGCCTCCTGGTTTTTGTGGAAAGGTTCTAATATGTGATTTTTCAAGAATTTTTCTCTAAGGAGGTTAATTTTCATCTAATGAGAACATTTGGGTTTGGCAGCACCAATCTTTAAGGAATGCAGTTGGCTTTTTTTTTCTTTCCTTTAGAAAGTAACAGCATAAGTAGTACTGAGTTCACTTACCAGTAAATCACCAAGTAGAGTGAAGTATTCCAAATGTAATCATAACTATCCTCACTTGAAGAAGGCTTGGACTGATGTGAATCATAACTGCACTTCATAACAAAGATAATATTGTGTAAACGTTCATGTACAGAAGCAACGAGTCATGCTGCAGTGACCGTTACTTAATCATTCTGACTAAACAGAGGATCAACATTTACAGCTGAACGTGTTAACTTCTGAAATATTTTGGAGAGAGAAAAATACGGCAAAGTATAAAAACCTATAAAAGCCATCACTGTATAGTCATACAACCTAACAGGAGCTAGTTTTACTTTAAAATATGTGGTCAGTGAGATGTGAAAGGTAGATATGATTTCGATGAACATGCTTCCAAAACAGTAGAGTGGGGAAAACTTTATTCAGTATCAGGAAGAATAACCCACTTTAACATGCTGCCTATGCTCCTTTCATGGGAGATGAATGTAATGATAAATGCCCAGTATAGCTGAGAATAAAAACAGCTTAGGTGGTTACAAATGGGGTATTTTGCTTTTCTCCTTGATGTAACTGGCTTTTCTATACCTTAACTGTTGATGAAAACTTATTATGGAGTGGCAGTTTGCTATCAAATGGCCCTTTAAAGGACTGCTTTATAATCCCATAGCTAATGACCTTGGATGCCTCTTGGTCTACTACAGATTTAATAGCTTTCCTTTACAAAGTCCTTAACAAAATAAAGCTTTTTCTAAAATAAAATCAAGTTTAAAAGTAAAATTCTGAAACACTATGAGTTTTTCCCATGCTGCCAGACTCTGAATATGAGCCAGCAGTTTGCCCTTTCTGCAAAGGCAGCCAGTGGTGTCCTGGGCTGCATTAAAAGTCGTGTTGCCAGTGGGTTGAGGGAGACGATCCCTCACCTCTACAGAGCATCTGGAGTGCTGTGTCCAGTGCTGGGCTCCCTGGTGCAAATGAGACATGAACATACTGTAAAGAGCTCAGTGCATCACCACTAAGATGATTAATGGTCTGCGACTGGAGCATCTCTCATATGGGGAAAGGCTGAGACACTAGGGACTGTTCAGGCTGGAGAAGAGAAGGCTCAGGGCATTTTGTCAATGTATGTAAATACCTGAGTGGAGAGTGTACAGAAGATGGAGCTAGGCACTTTCCACTGGTGCCCAGTGACAGAACAAGAGGCAATGGGCACATCTCGAAACACAGGAGGTTGCCTCTGAATATCAGGAAACACTATTTTCCTGTGAGGGTCCCAAGCACTAGAGCAGGTTGCCCAGATGCATTCTGGAGTCTCCATTCTTGGAGATATTCAAAAGCCATCTGGACACATTCTTGGGCAAAGGGCTCTCAGTGTCCCTGATTGAGCATGGGTGTTGGACCAGATGACCCCCAGAGGTCCCTTCAAACCTCAACCATCCTGTAATTCTGTGATCTCCTGTAACTGAGTATCCCAATGCTGATGATGATCAGAAATTATAGCATTTGAGTAAAATAAGAAGTGCTGAACACCACTTTGTATTTATATTGGATATCCACTAACCTTCATAAAATTTGGAAGGTATCTTTGCTCTGATTTTTTTCTGGACTCTGCCTTCCTGTTCATCTGGCACTTCTGCACAGACAACACTTTTAAACCTCTGTCTTAGCCCATGTATTCCCCCTTCCACTTTGGAAATGTTCTGCATCCATCCTTTGAAGCAAGGAGCATATGGGTTTTACACACTGATTAACCCAGAGTGGAGACTCCATGGCTCTCAGGTAATACAAGTAGCTGATAAGGATAGCAATATGATGTGAGGCTCAAGCCTAACATATGGATTTCACCTACATATGAACAGCAAGTTTTGAAATAAAATCTGATGCTTCAAAAGCAGTTTTAAAACTCATAAGGATTGAGCCAGGACTTTGCTTTTGCTTTCCTAGCTAACTCAAAATTGAGACTGAATAATTTCATGTTTAGGTAGCACCACAAGTTAATACCTACTGAACCCAATTAAAGAATACTTTCTGTAGAGAAGTGACGTATGTAAATACTTTCATAGATTATGATAGGAAAGTTCTGTAAACATATAAATGACATACCAGTTGGAGTTAAGAAAGACTGGAGGCTTTTTTCTTTTTTTCTTCTGACAAAAAAAATAAGAACAAAGATTTTTTTATTACACAAAGATGCCATTAAACCATTCTAACGAATTTTGCAGCCCTTCTATCCTTAAGCAAAATAAGATGCAATGCAACCAGTAAAAGAATCAGAATTTAAAATGTCAAGAAAATAATCAGGCTTTTTAAGAACAAAGGGGGTCATGTGTTTTTGGAGAAATACACTTTTAAATGCTGAGGATACAACATATTAACCATTATTTTTCTCGCTGATGTTGGTGGGGTTAGTGCCTCTCTTACCCTGGATGATATAAAATTTAGATCCCTAGTGAAAGCAAACAAAAGAACTAGGACGATGGTAAAGGTGAACTTTAGAAAAAAGATCAAAGTTGGATAAATCCTCTTTAGTGTTAATTCAGTCAAACCGTAGTTATCTTTTTATAGACAGTTTAAGCACAGCATGGCACATTCCCTTTCTAGAAGGAGGACTAGATCATTGTCTGTCTAGTAGCACTGTAATAGGGAGGAAACTCAGTTTCTGGACTTTAATCTTACTAAGACTATCTATTCAAACTTAATATTTGCACAATCACTTATCAGGGAAAAATGAGTAGATGAGAGAAGAGTGCTCATAAATAATGTTGAAGAGCTAGATACCTGGCACCAGTGCTGGTTACTATTTTTGCAGTGTACAAGAAAACGGGTACTGTTTATGTCCTCTCATAAAATCCCTTCTGCTCGAGGTCACTGCCAGGCCCTGCAGCTGGCACACTACTGCTTTATACCAGCAAATTTGGCTGTGCAGCCACCTACTCTCACCCATCTCGAGGTCCTGCTAGCACAGCTCTGGGTTTTCAGCAGGGCACCGTGCCCTGGGATAAGCTCCCCAGCTCGCAGAAAAGCCAGGACTCCCTTCCAATAGCTCCAGACTGGAAAACAGCTCCTTTTGGTCCTCCACTGCAAACAGATACAGAAAGTGCTTAAGTAGGTCAGCTGATGGAAGGAACACACTGGGTCCCTGTGAGAGGCCTCTACAGCCAGTTCTGCATGCAAAAGTGGAAGCTCTGCCTTGGTTCTGTGTCAGCGGTGGGCTCACCTGGGATGGATGCCAGGTGCTCGCTATCACTCCCCTCCTCAGCTGGACAGCAGAGAGAAAATACAATGAAAGGTTCGTGGGTTAAGAAAAGGGCAGGGAGAGATCACTCACTAATTACCGTCATGGGCAAACCAGACTCGACTTGGGGAAATTAGTGTAATTTATTGCCAATCAGATCAGGATAATGAGAAATAAACACTAAATAGTAAAACACCTTCCTCCCACCCCTCCCTTCTCCCAGGCTTAACTTTACTCCTAAGTCCTCTATCTTCTTTCCCCAAGCAGCACAGGGGGACGGGGAATGGGGGTTGTTGTCAGTTCATCACACACTGTCTCTGAGACTTCTTCCTCCTCAGGGGAGGACTCCTCATGCTCTTCCTCTGCTCCAACGTGAGTCCTTCCCACAGGTTGCAGTTCTTCGCACTCTGCTCCAGTGTGGGTCCCTTCCACACTGCACACATGGG
>JANHGB010000275.1:23207-51801 GCA_026283785.1 Coracopsis vasa | reverse complement strand
CCTGGCCTTGAACACTGCCAGGGATGGGGCAGCCACAGCTTCTCTGGGCAGCCTGTGCCAGCGCCTCAGCACCCTCAAAGGGAAGAGCTTCTTCTTAAGAGCTTATCTCAATCTCCCCTCTGACAGTTTAAAGCCATTCCCCTTGTCCTGTCCCTACAGGCCCTTGTCCAAAGCCCCTCTCCAGATATTTTGTTGGCCCTCTGTAGGTATTTGAAAGATGCTTAAACATAACAATGTGTATAACAACAGTTAGAGGTATGGAGGAATTTAGAGCTGCATTATTTTTGACATTGTGAAAATGTATGAAATGCTGATTTGTTTTTATATTTCTATTAAGAACTGATCAAGGTGTGGTGGGTGTGCATTCATGAGATTTTCTTCCAGAGAAGTGGGAGTTGTTCAATTGCCATGCTAGTGAGTGAGGCAGAGGTTTTGAGCTGTGCAGATCAGTTGTTGCTCAACCCCATTGCTCACCCCAGTAAATCCAATTGTGCATCAACCCATTCTGTACTGATTTCCTCTGTGTACTAAGAAGTCTGGCCCATGTCTGAAAACTTGCAACGGTTTCCATCCCCGATTTAGCAGTGTCTTTAGAGCTACTAAGTAGGTGTTTTGCTTTGTAACATAACTAAATAACTAGTCTCTTTCTTGCTATTGCTATGTCAGTATGCCCATGTGCTTCTGATTTTCCAAGTGCTCACAGCTGGGCTCAATGCTTCAAACATCACTTTTACCCCAAAGCCTTGAGTGAGGTCATTCCCACATACAGAGAAATTCACCTATGTGTTTGCAGATCTGGGCCAAAGGTGGTATATTTTTACCTTATAGAAGAGTTAATCTCAGCAGTTTCCCATTAGTCCAGTGATAACTCGTCCTAAGGGTCCCTTTCTTTCTGAGTGTATTTCTTTATTAACAGGAAAAAGGAATAGCTCCATTCAAATCTCTTTAAAGGTCCTTTGAACACAAAAAAATGGATATGACTTTGCTGTGGAAGAGAAGGCATGTTTCTCATTGTAATGTGCAAGCCAGGACTCTATACTGAATTTTGGAATGCAATTCTTAAGAATGATTGCACAAAACAGTTTTGCTCTGGGTCAAACAGAATTGGCTCTAAGAAGCTACAAACTGAAGATACATCATACATGTAAATGGTACAATTTCAATGCTTTAGATTAACATATGCATGCAATCATGCTGAGTTTATTACTGCAACAATGTACAAGACAGTAAATAAATTCTGGCATAAAACTTTATGCAGTTTTTTCTTCTAGTGAATAAATGATACAAATCAAGATTCAGTATTAAATAGCATGAGGTTGGGTAACAACTGAGTAATTTGTCTCTGTATCAAATTCCTCCAGCTAGATATTATGATTGGATGAATAAGAGTTTATTAGACATATTTTGGTACTAAGGTCAATGAAAAGCCACTGGAATCATGTTTGTCCTCTTTGCTGGAAACTATAGCTGTTAAAGCTGCGATCCTGAGGTCTTGCACCATGCAAACATTGTGCTCTTCTTTCCGAAGAGGATTGGAGTGCTGCTTCCCTTCTTCCAATCCACCTGCACAGTCACAGATTCCCATGGGTAGGCTGGGAACAGCTTACGTGAGTGGTTGTAGTATGTAGTTAGTAGTGTACAAACCCTTGTACCTTACAAGCCAACGTGAACATCTGGCCATTTGGGACTCTATGTGCTATAAAGAATACTCTTGCATTGACATGGAAGAACTATACCACAGCCACAGTCTTGCTGCCTGTGTTGCCACAAAGTCTTCTCTTGAGGTTAAATCACCCTCTCAAGACATGATTAACATCCTCTGAAGTGCAGCTGGATCCAAAAGTCAGCCCAGGAGCCCGTGCAGCAGATGGGAAAAGGCAGAGATGGGTTATGGCTGTGCAGGACCCTCCTGGCTTTGTACTGTGAGCAGAGACTGGAGAGGGAAGGACCTGGGACCATCACCACTATGCTGCTTTGCTGTGGCACTATGGTGTGCACAGAGCTACAGAGCTGACTGTTGCAATCAGGTATAAACATACAGCCTTCCTGCAACAAGCTGAATAACACTGTTTTTCTTGCTACCATCAAACTCTGATGCAACAGTTTAATCCACTCTCTTTTTAAAGCAGATGAAAGTAGTATCTTTTGCTATTGGGCACTTAAATGAAATAAAACATTGCTAGCTGGAGCCAGTCAAATCAGTCCTTTCATGAATTTTGATTGGTTTCCATGGAAACACTGACATACTCCATTTAGCACCAGTGTCCATGCCTGAACAAAAGAACTGCTGAATGAAGTTGCAGCATCTTCCTACCCATATGTATGGCAGAGAGATGCCTTTTCAAGTAACATTGGCAATTAAGTGTTTGTATAAACATGCAAAGTGATGTGAGTGCACTGGAGATCAAAATCAGTTGGCAAGAAGCATCCATCAGTTCTAATTAAGAGTGAGGAAACGATGAAGCATACAGTACTTGAATTCTATAGTTAGTTACTGGGAATAGAGATGTACTTTTATTTAATATGTGGATTTAAAAATGAGGTTTATTTGCAACACAGAGGAGACATCTGGAGAAACTGAGCTCTTCCAAGGAAACTGAGAAGCTTTGGCATCTCTCTCAACTTGTCTATATTTATCACTGGCAAGGTGATAACAGCAGCTTCCATTCTTCTAGCTGGTTTCCTCTCAAAGTGTCCTGCCTGCACTCTGTTCTCCACAAGCCTCAGTGCTTTTGTTGCTTTCCCTTGTGTTTATTGAGAGTACACAACAGAAATTGATGGAGTTCTACTGCTAGAAAGTAACATAAAGAAGAAAGTAAATCATGTTTTCTTGTTTCACAGCCTAGTGGGTTAATATATCAGAACTAATTAACAGTCTGAGAGCCCCATGCAACAGCATGGAGTACGTGTGTGCACTGAATGCAGGAGACTTGACAACATTGTATCCAGATGAAGATGAGAGAAAAGCTAGGAAAGCAGAGCTTTTTGAGTTATAAAGATCCTTTATTAAATATCTCGAAATGACATCTCAACCTGCTTGTAAAACACTAGGTGCAACAAACAGGAATGCAAACAACATGCCTGAAAATTGCTGAATTTACAGAAGGGATTTATTTAGCACTTTTTTCCCCATAGTTGGGGCATTGGCAACTTTCTGTACACAGAATTTGATTTTACCAATCCTAGATTCATTGTATTCCACTTAAACAGTTTGATCACTCTGGGACTGCCATGGTTGTTTGAGGTGCTGGGGTGGAGCTATTGCATATTGTAGCCCTAATCAGAGCAGAGCACTGCTCATTATCAGCTATCATAAGCAATTTTGGGAGAGCTGAAAACATGAAAGACCTGCCCTGTCTGCGCTGAATTTAAAGCCATGGATTATTTTAGGTGTTACTTATTCTCTTTATTATTATTTTGAATCCATCAATAGGAAAGATAAGGTTAAAATAATGACTAAAAGTTTGGTATAAAACAAAATGAATTACCCTAAACCTGTCTCTGAAACTTTACCCCTGACAGGTTTTATGAACTTTTGCCATCATTTCAAGTGTTTCTTACAAGTGGCAAGGAGAATTAGCTGCATAAGCGATTTTTTAATGAAGAAGTTGTGTAGGCAAATTAATGTGAGCAACCCACACAGTGCTCATTCAGTAACTTAGTTGTACTTTATTCAGAGAAGTTCGTTAAGCACGGTAAAGGTTTCAGACCAGGGAATGAAAAAGGCACAGAGCTCCCTAATTCATACATGTAGGTGACTAAGATCATGAAAGGGATGAAATTCCTGATAGGGATCTTTTTTCCCCTGGAAATTAATTCATTTCATTCTTCTTCAGCATGACGAATTTTAAGATTTCTATTGGAAACCTGAATTTTCAGTCAGTTGCTGTGTGTTCTTCCAGAACAGAATCTCAGTGCTCTCTAGAGGCAGCCAAACCAGGTATGAGCAAGCTCTCCTTGCCCTGGAAGCAAGAGAAAGGTGTTGACGTGGCATTTTTAGGGCTAATTCATGGTGGTGAGAAGAAAAGTAGCAACTCCCAGGCATGATATTATGCAGATAGGGCTGATCTAGCTCAGTGCATGAGCTGGTACCTGCAGTCATGGGGAATAAAACTGGGCAACGCACTTGACTTGTACTGGGAGATCCAAGCACACATCTAGTTCACCACCGTGAAAAGCAGCTTATTGAAAAGATGTTAGCAGATCTGAAATAGTCCAACAGACAAATATGTGTCATGCACTGAATTTTCAACAAGTTCTCATGCTTTCTTATGTTTTCATGGTCCTGCCTTCCTTTAGCAGGGGGGAAAGGAGGAAGAGTTTCAATCAAGAGAAAAAAGGAGAGGGAATAATTCTGTCCTTTAAAATCTGCTGTATTAATGAAGATGTAATGTAGAAAATGATGCAAAAGGGAATTACGCATATTTAATCATGGTGATTTGTTCTTTCCATTTCACAGAAACACTAAATAAAATGAAATGTTGGGAAAGCCAAACTGGATAACACATATTCACACACAGCATGTTATAAACCCAAGAAACTAATTTCTAGCAAAGACTGTTGCAACAGGGAAAGTAGCAAGGGTATTTGTAAGGGTGACAAGGTGTATTGGGTCTGCGTGGCAAGGTTTTGGTGACATGAAGGCATCAGGGGTTGCTTCTGTGAGAAGCAGGAGGCAGCATCTGCTCCAGGCACCAGAGCAGAGGTTCCCCTGCAGCCCATGGTGCAACCCATGATGAGACAGGCTGTGCCCCTGCAGCCCATGGAGGTCCACGGTGGAGGAGAACTCCACCTGAAGCCCATGGAGGACATGATGCAGGAGCAGTGGAAGAGTGTGAGGAGGAAGGAGCAGCAGAGATGTGTGACGAACTGACCACTACCACCATTCATGTCCCCCTGTGTCGTTGACAGGGAGGAGGTGGAGAATTTGGGAGTGAAATTGATCCTGGGAAGAAGGGAGGAAGGGTGGGGGGATGATGTTTTTATTGGGTTTATTTCTTGTTACCCTATTCTGATTTTTTAATCAATAAATTAAGTTTATTTCCTCAAGTTATTTGTTTTTCCCACAATGGTAACTGGTGATTGATCTCTCCCTGTCCTTAGCTCAACTCACTAGCCTTTCGTTGTACTTTCTTTCCCCTGTTCAGCTGAATAGGGCAGTGATAGAGCAGCTTTGAGGGGCACAGGGTCAGGGTCAACCCACCACACGAGGTTATCAGGAGTTGTATTTTTAGTGACACCACAAGTGCTGGAAGATAAATTAAATGCAGTGCTTCACAGGTCACGACTCTTTAGAGGAAGCAAACACAGCATTCAGCACAGGTTATTGCATGTCAAAATGTCAGAGTTTCTATCAGCCTCTGTAGAAGCTACTGGTCCTGGCCACAGTGGAGACAACGTGGTGGAGGAGCCAGGCCCTTGCTCTGAGCTGGTCTGACAACATAAATGTATGAATACAAAATGTTTCAGACTTCATTTTTCAGTCCCTTGTTATCTTCTGGTTTAGGAAAAAGCAAAGCCTGCAACTAATTAAGCACATACTTAAGGGCGTCTTGTACCAAGGACTGATCAAGCTGTTGGAAATACATAGAGACCTAACCATTGTGAGATTAGGGTTTAAAATGGTACTTAACAGAACTAAGGTAATTGTCCTGCCATGCATGAAATTATAGAGGAACTGATTCTGGTTTCTGCTTGCAGTGAAGCCAACAGATTTACTATTACACTTAATGGAAAGAGTAATGATTACTATAAACTGCATACTAATGAGCAGTTTGGTCTATCTGTGTATTTATCTATCTGTAAGCTTCACTATATTTATAACTACCCATGTTATTAACATAATTATGAAACATTATTAATATCTGTTGTTTTTTCCCAGCACTGTAAAATATATATACTTAAATATATGAATATGATACACATATGATATACTAAACCGAACAATCTCATTACCCATTAAATGGGAGTCTTCCTCAGAAGTGCAATGTAATGTGTCTCCCCAATGTTTTAAGGACAGTCACTTAACATTTGTTGGTTTTAAGAAAGAAAAGAAAGTACTCATTTGATCCTAGAAGTAGTTACTTTTGGAATCAAAAGGGAAAATAAATGCTATAAAGAATGGGTAAAGACAGATGAGATAATATTCCTGGCTTGTGTCTGAGAGTGGATGATGCTTTCATTTGTTTCCTGTTAAATCTCTTCCAGTGGTCTAGTTTATGCCCATTCACATTCTTTCTACTTCTCCAGCTTCTGTGCTGTCCAGATTTTATGCAGACCCGTCATCTTCCTTTACCAAATAACAAATGGCATACCTGTTTACACTGCTGACATGTGTCTTCGTATTTCTTTTCCCTTTTTTGTGATCCTTCATCATTCTACTTGGGAGATGACATTTTCACAGTCAATTCCCTGCATCAGTTGACACTTTCAGAAGATTTTTCTTAGAGGTACCAGGATTTTATATCATAAAAGACATGTGAAAGGCTATATTTACAGTTTAATAATAACAATAATAGAAGACTAAGGGGGGGTTAATTAATCCTGAAATTATTTCATATTTCTCACTTCTTTCCCTTTAAATTTCAACTCTCTTTTGAGAGTCAAACTCAATGGGCAATTAAACTATGCTTCCTAATTAATAACTTCATCGTTTTCAGCTCTTTAAGGCTGCCATTGATTTATACAGTATGAAATCCTTAAGGAGTCACTTCCTATGAGCTGATAGGTCTGCCTGCATCCTAGAAGTAGTATACCATGTTGAGAAGAGAAAACAGCAGCCCTATGCTGACACAAATAGAAGGGATGCAGGCAAAAATGGGGCTCGATGGTGGAGGGAGATGACACCATCTTACTGTTGTCATATAGCATGGAGACTGGAGATAGCTTATGGTGACCATTGGTTGCAGTGGAAGACAGACAACATGATGATCTGATGGAGCTGGCTAGATATAGCTGATGCTACATATGGTTTGATGCTGGCAACCCATACAACGCCTTAGTTAGGTAAGGCTGTTGTCAGTGGATAGGAGGACGTGAGCGCTCTCTTTTTCAGTTGATTAATGCAACATTCTGCATTAATTAATAGAACTGTGAAAAGGAACATGACTGGTAAGTCACGAAGAGCTGAGCTTTGCAACAAAAAGCAGTGAAATGCCATAAAATTTCTCATACTTTGGCCTATAAATAGTCAGCAATTGTAAGTTCTTTAAAGCAGTGCATAAATCAAAATTGTATTAATAGCAGGTGCTTTCACCTGGCCGTGGCAAAGCCTGTTTTCAGCTCCTGAAATAATAGCTCAGATGTTCTTCTTCACAAAATGAATAGTTGTGAGAAATAGCACCTTAAGCTACGGTCTGGCTTCTCAGACAGCTAATTTTCAGAGTGCCCTTACAAAGCTTCTACTTTCTTTTTCTCACCAAGTGTATACTCTTTAGTTTAACAGCCACACTATTAAAACTTTAAGACAGGGCAGTGAATCTGACTCAGCAACAGAGTATGAAACAGTGACATTGAAGTGATGTTAAGAATATCTAATAACTTCCTTTAGATGAGAGGCATTTACAGTGGTTAATGCATTGGAGAGCAACTCAGAATAGGCTTCTGCTGCTAGGATCTCATACCGAAATCCTTCCAGACCTCCAGCTAGACACTCAATTCTTCCCTTTCTCAGTTGCTACAATTGAACAAGTGACTGCATGTCAACTGCTCATAAGCACACACTCAACTGGACACAAATGGGATTCACGCAGCTAAGCTTACTATTGTCCATGTAGACTCCTTATTTAGTTCCACATCTACTAATAGATAGTTCTAATAGATATTTTTAATAGATATTTCATGTTATAGTGGATATTTCTAATGTTCTAATAGAGATTTCATGTTAAACAAAAATAGATTTGGTTGCAGCTATCTCCTGTTTAGCTTAGTCAAGTCTACGAATGTGAGCTATCTACTCAGGCAAGGTAAATATGTCTGTGTGCTTTCCTCCAAGAAGCCTTTAGCATGGTCTTTTAAGCTGACCTGAATCTTCACAATATGCATACCCTGATAGCTTCCTTGATGTTAAAGTTATTCAGACTAAATAGTTGTTGAGGCCAGAAGAAAACACACTTAACCTTTCACTTAGATCACTCAATGTTATTTCCATATATCTGTTAAAATTCCTTTTTCCTATATCAGTTTAGAGATCAATAGCCTAGAGACAGAAGTCCCTTCATTAATAAATACCACCTTAAAATCCAATGGTGATAGGGAACGTATTCTCTGTTTCACCCTATGCTAGTATCTGTTGATTGCTTCTTCCAGGCTTGCTCTGGACTTTGCTTCACTGCTTCACTCTCAAATCCTCTTGAGAGCCTGACTAAAACCAGCAGCCCAGGACTGCCTTCAACTTGCCAGGCATACGCTTGTAGCTGGTGCAGTGGAGGGAGCAATCTTTGTGTTCTTAAGTAGAGGGGTGTTTGCCAGCCTCTCCTATCAACACAAATAAATGGCTTATGGCTAATTCAGATTAACAATATCACCCCCTAATTAAATCTGTGAAAATATTACACCCTCGGACTAAAATAAACCACTGCTTTTCTATTACTCTGTGCTGGCATTTGATTTCCTTATCAGCTGTAGAGGAAGTCAAGCAATGGCAGAGAAATTTATCCTTTTCCAAAACAGATGTAAAAACTGGACAACATGAATCATCTTGGAAGCAACCAAGGAGTTACTAAATTAATATGATTTATACTGACTTGACAAGACGCCATTTCCAGGCAGGTAAAGGTAATAGAGTGGAAGCACACCAGGAGTTCTTTAGGACAAGGGTTTCTAGAGTTTACTTTTTCCAGATTCTCAAACTCCTGCTAAGATTTATAGCCCACTGTCATTAGGTGTCTTAGCACTGCAGTGCTCTCAGATAGCTGGTTTCAGTAGATAAATTAGGTATATAGATCATTGTTCCAGGACATCTTTATACCCATATTTTTTCTCTGCTGAGATGAATACAGTATGAATGTCAACATATTTATTGTGATCAACCTATCTGATTCCAGCTGATGATACCTGTCTTTAATAACAAGATCAATTGTTCTTGGGGTACTCACTATCCTGGAAGATGGGGATGGGGAGCAGAATGAAGCCCTCTTTATCCAAGGGGAAAGGGTCAGTGGCCTGTTATACCACTTGGACACACATACAAGTATATAGGGCCAGATGGGATCTACCCAAGGATACTAAGGGAGCTGGCAGAAGTGCTCACTGAGCCACTTTCCATCATTTATTAGCAGTCCTGGCTAACTGGGGAGGTCCCAGTTGAATGGACATTAGCAAATGTCATGCCCATCTACAAGAAAGGGTGGAAGGAAGATCTGGTGCTGGAGAACGTTATAAAGCAAGCCATTTTGAGTGCCATAATGTGGCACATAAAGGACAAACAGGTGATCAGGCCCTGTCAGCGTGGGTTTATGAAAGGCAGGTGCTGCTTGGCTAACCCAATCTCTTTCTATGGCAAGGTGATCCACTGAGTGCATGAGGGAAAGGCTGTGGATGTTGTCGACCTAGACTTTAGTAAAGCTTTTGACACCATTTCCCACAGCATTCTCCAGAAGAAATTGGCTGCTCATGGTTTGGACACATGTACTCTTCACTGGTAAAAAACTGTCTCAATTGCAAAGCCCAAAGAGTGGTGATGAATGGAGTTAAATTCATGTGGTGTCCAGCCACAAGTGGTGTTCCCTTGGGCTCAGTGTTGGGACCAGGTCTGATTGATGTCTGTATCAGTGATCTGAATGAGGGGATCAAGTGCACCCTCAGGAAGTTTGCAGATGGTGCCAAGATCTGCTTGAGAAAAGAAGGCTCTGCAGAGGGATCTAGGCCAGCTGGATTGATGGGCCAAGATCAATTGTATGAGGTTCAACAAGGCTCAGTGCCAAGTCCTGAATTTGGACCACAATAACCCCATGCAATGCTCCAGGCTTGGGGCAGAGTGGCTGGAAAGCTGCTTATGAAAAAGGACCTGGTTGTGTTAGTCAGCAGCTGCTGAACATGAGCCAGCTTCTGCCCAGGTTGCCAAGAAGACCGAGAACAAGATGTTGTGGATGCATTTCTACTGTCATTTCCCAGGTCAAAAAATCACTTATTACATGTCTTAAAGCTGCTTATGATATTCCTTTCCATTATCTACTGTCCTGTGGTGGCATTTATGGCTGGAACACTTTTGGTACAAAATATAACCTCAGCAGCAAACTATGAATCTTAAGCAGATCATTGCATGAGCACTAGCATTTCATAGCACCTCATAGCATCTCACAAGTATTCCTCCTTTACATACCTGCTCAGGGACTATTCATGAGTATAATCTTGTTCATGTCACCCATCTTGATTTATTGCCCAGTACCTGTCCTTTCTTTTGTGACTCCTATCACAGTTTCTTTCAGATCCCTGGCTTCTGTCACAGAGTTCAATTACAAGCTAACAAACACCCTATTCACACTGAGTTTCTGCTGCTCCTGCCGTGTTCTCTGTGCCTCCTATTAAAAATGAAACATAACTTGCAGCACTTTATCATCCCCATGATGCTTGTCTTGTGCCTGCCCACCTGCTTACTACCTTCCCTGCATGTGGGCAGGCAAATCCCCAGTTGTCCCAATTATCTGGGGTTTTACACATGTTGCTTGAGGATTTCCCTGCACTTTGGCTGTTTGTCTGCATCAGAACAGGGGTACACAGCTCTTCATCGTGAAGGCCAAGGATCCTGGGTCAGGGTTTGCAGGTTCCTCAAGCACATCACTGCTGCTGGTTCATGGGATGCTGCTTACAATGCTCTGTGAGGCAACTAGTGCTCACTGATTGTCCCTTCTCCCCATGGAGGCAGGCAGTATGGGAAGTGGGCAGCAGGCTTTTGGGAAGGAACCCAAAACCCATGTTTTGCTTCTATCCAGTAGGATTCATGAGTTTCCCTTCCCTTGAAACAAGAGATTAGAGTATAAACTTCTTATTCCTCCTCACCCTTTGAGACCCATAGCCCACCCAGTACTTAAATGCTTTAAATGGATTGTGGTGTGGTCTGTGGAGAGCACTGTCTGATGACACTGATAATTGATGTACTTTTCTCTGGCATCTCATCCCCAGAGACTTCAGCTTCCAGGTTCTGTTCCATCCCCATCATGCAACTTTGGTCTGAAGGTGGCCCATGCAATGGCCAACATACTTCTCTTATGAGCTCTACTGCATTAGCCTGCTCTGGCTTCTCTGCTGTATCAAACTGTTTCGTGCACTGCTTTATTCAACACTCAGGACTAGAAAAAAACCTCTGCCAATATCGTTCCCTCAGCAGGAACTCCTCAACTTGTAAGATCCCATCTTCTAAAAGAATAAAGATGAACTCCTAAAGTTCCTTGAAGCGGGATGGAAGGATTCCCATGGTGTCACTGGATGGTGAATTAAGGCCAAAAAAGTAGCAATTTTATGAAGGAAGGAGCCCAAAAGGCATCTCTACAAATGTGGACTCCAGAAGTCACTGGGATTGCTCTGCCTAAGGCAGTTTACTGTGGGTAGGTACATAGTGTTTGCCTCCAAAGCTGCTAAGGTAAGGTATTTCCATAGCACTAGATGAATTTTTTAGGAGTTCAGGTGACGGATGAGAAGGTATCTGGTTCCCAAGAAATGTGTTATAGGAGGATGTGCTGTTCTGCATTCTGTCTTCTGGCAGGCTCTATGTTAATCAGAAACTACACATTTTTCAACTCATTTTACCTGTACAAAGGCATATTTGCCACAAATATGAGGTGAATTGCACAGGACAAACCTTTAAAGAATAATCTTTTGAAATGAAATTTGTACGTTCAACGTGGCATAATACATCTCTGCATCTGTTTTATGGTGAAAAGGATTCGGTGCTAAGCTTCATAACAGCTTACTAAATGAGACAACAAGGTATCCAAGGAGATGGGATTGAAAATAAAGATTTCTTGGAGAAATCCTACAAGAGGCACAAGGGGGTACCTGCTGTACAACTTCAGCATTCAAAGCAGTCATTAGAGCAGCAGAGGCTGCCTTGCAGTTCATAGCCAGGAAATACCATCATACATCAGTAGACATTTTAATGAGGTTAATGGGATTATTATTATTTTTTAAAGTAACTCTCATAATGCAATAACAATAAAGCATTTTCAAAGATTACTGTTCAGGGTGGATGTCAGCACCACAATCTCATCTGGGCTTTAAGCAAAACCCATCCATATATCATGAAAAACTATCCCAGTGGTGTCTGAGTGAAATCTCAATGTAAAAGCCAAATTACATAGTTAATAGGCTTGATGTTCGTTTTGTGAGGCTGTAGCCAGCACACGATCGTGCTATCACAGAACAGCTTGCCATAAAGGGAACTTATGTAAACTCAGTTAAAAAGAGATGGCTACACGTGTTTCCAGAGTTTCCTTTCATATCCCTATTTTTCATCCTGTCTCTCCAGAATATGTTTCTTTCCCAGATGGTAAACACACACAGTTTGAGTGTGAAGAATTATGCATCCTTGCTGCCTTCAGGCATCATTCTCTTAGAAGACATTACTAATGAGGTCATTTGGAGCCCTTCACAGATTGCATCTCTAAGGGACAATTTCTTTCATCACATCCATGTGATTTCTTCTATTTTAAACAACGCAGAGGTCATCTCTACAATGAGCATCTCTGATCTCGCACATCAGGTAATGTTTTACATAGATCTGAAGTTTGAATTTCAATTAGGTACATTAAAACTGCATCAGTTGATTTGCGTGCTGGGCTTTATACCTCTCAGCTTCATCCTGCCTATTTATCTTTTCTGCAGCTCCTTCGTAGCTCCGAGCTGTATGTGCAGAGAGTTAAGAAGGGGACAATTCAGCAAAAGACACTCAGAAATACTCAAAGGAAATACCAAGATTGACAGAAAAATGAATTCTGAGAGCATGAAGTGATTCAAACTGACTGATAATGCCAAAAATAAAGCATTAAAGCAGAGATGATTAAAAAGGTATTTCTGCAGGTCCCTGTTAGCATGTGAATTCTGGAGCTTTAAGAAAGTTGTCATCTTCCCAGCATAGAGGGGAGGGAAGCAGAAGCCAGAGTCTACAACTCCCAGATCCTAGGCTAAAACCAGGATAATCTTTGAATATCCCTAAGCAAACAATACCATAAGGAATATTGAACTACTAAAGCAAAAGAGGAGCTCTACTATTTATGCTGCTTCAGGATAGTTCATCAGACATGTCCAAAACCCTTAGCAAGAAGTCACTTGCAGTGCAGCAGCATCAATCACAGTACTCTTTTGAAGCAGACCAGTGTAGACAAATAGCACAAGATGTAAGGCTGTAATATTGGAGACCAGCAAGCATTTATCAGGCAGTACTACTGGCCTTTTATTTGCTTGTTTCTTTTCGCCAAGTAATTATCATGTAGAAAACCTGTGATAAAGGAAAGTTATGCAGATAAACTATGGAAAGCCTATATCAAAAAAGCTAGGAATATATGTTTGAAATACCTGACACCTTTCTCTTACATGTGAGGACATTGTCAATGCCATGACAAAGACCTTCCTGTCTTTGATGGAAGTCTACAAGCCATTGATGTGATGGAGGAAAAGCAAAACAGAACCCCATGCAAAGCATTTGAGTAATGAGTATTGTGTAAGGCATCAGTAAATAATATTATATACACATATATGTGAGATATAATTTAATATATAATTGGGATATGTAACATATAATTAGGACCAATATATGACAGTCTCATTCTCAGTGCTCAAGGACTTCAAATTGGAGTAGGTACAGCAAAGGACGAGTAGGGTGGCCATAGAAGGAGATCAAGGAAACATCTGCATATGATTCCTCCAAGTAGCAGTAAATCAGCTAGCTTCAAAGTGCGAAGGAAGATAGCTGGATTAGCATATATCATGCTCAGGAACATCTCTGGTTCTGGTGCCACAGCCCCATGCAAGTATGACTGGATAATTTCAAGGGCCCAACCTAGAACAGGTTTCTAGGGAGATTTGCCATTTTATTCATTTACATTTTACTATTGCTTTGGTTTTCTGGGCATTGTTTTTTCCTTTTACAAATGATCAAAATAAAACTCGAGATAATTAAAGTTTGAACCCAGACTCAGTGGAGGTTTTCCCCAGGTAGTGCCTTGAAGTACCTAAATTGCCGTTAATTTATCATGTTAGTTTCCGCCAAAAAACATACTAAAATAATGCATATAAAGAAAATTGGAGAAAAGTTTAACTTTTGCTTAAGGGACATTGTTTTAAGAAAATTAAGAACTCCAAGTTACTTCACAGCATTACTGTGAAGTACTGTCAGGATCTGCCTGCAGATACCTCGGATGTGAAAGAAGGCACAAGCATAATCTTCTTCATAAACAAAGATAAAGCCGCAGTAATTGTTTCATCTGATTGTAATTCTCCACTGAGTGACATAAACGGTGCTGTCACTTCTTTCAGCAGGTCATAATTGCACTGTATCTCATGTGAAATTAAAACGTCGACTGCAATGTCAAGGGCAGTGCATTCACAAACTAAATAATTGAAATGGCCTCTGTTACATCTCAGACGGAAAGGTGACACTTTCCAGCTTCTGCAGTTCCAGCCTGTTGCTGACTGCATTTTCTGTTCTTTTTGTTTCATCCCTTAGCGTTAAAAGGAGAAATGTTCATATATGAGAGTTTTAATTCATAAAAAACTCCACATAATTTGGTCATTGATCTCAGAACTGTTCTGAATCAAATAAACGCGTGTTCAGGGTTAAGCCCTCACGTTCTGAAGTCACTCTTTTAAGATGCTTACAAACTTAAGCCATCTTTTCCATAAATTAGGGGCCAATTCCCAGTGACTTATATAGAAGCTGGAGCATGCACTGATATCACCATTTCTTCACTTAAACCTTGTGCCCATGCAAACAAGGGCTTGAGCATCTGTTGCTGCTTGAGGAAATGGGGCTGGCAGCCCCTCAAAAGCATGCTGAAATCAAGTCCTTCCTTTGACTTCAAAAGCCTCAGTCCCAAAACCACTAAGCCCTGATGTATACGTTTATTGTCATCATCTGGGGTTGACAATAGAGACCACTCTCTAATTCCTGTGATTTTTGTTGGGAAAAGCTTGATGAGGGGTCAGATAAACTGGGGGAAGGAAAGACCTACCATGGCCTACAATTTGTACGGTATGAAAATTAGAAGCAAGCCCACAGTGCTGTGCTCACCTCTATGTCAGAGTGGCACCCAGCTCCAATTGCCTCAGCTTATTGAAAAGGACATAACTGCAGTGTTTGTGTTTGTTTTTTTCTGAAGTCAAGCACTCAGCCAACTGATTGTTTCCATATTACTTGTGCAACTGTTTATGTATTACCAAAAGTATAAACTAAAGATACAGCGAGAAGAAAATCACAGAGCTAGCAGATAAATTGCTAGAAAAAAAACCCATGAATAATTCAGGCAATGGGACTCGAGTGTTTCTTATAACTTGCTTCTTTTTTTTTTTATAAAGGGGGAAAAATGAGTTTCATATGAACAAAACCTATCTAAAACTATAACAGCAGTGTGCAATTTTAAAGGCGAGTGATGACAGATGTTGAGACTGGCAGGTAACACTGGGAAAAAAACCCTCTGGATTCAAACAGGGTGCTCAGGGAAGCTGAATGTTAACCTAATGAGAAAAATAAGATAATCACTGTATAGCAAATACTAATCTTGGCTTAATCCAATACACCCAGTAAGTATCACAAAGAGTTCACAAGCAAAATGACTCTACAATAAGCTATTGTTAGTAAGCTGATTAGTGATTTAAGAATTGTTTCCTGGTCAGATGACCCTTACATGGAAGACTCTCACATCTTCAGTCTGCAGACACAGAGTTCAGTCTCGTAAGTGTAGATCCAGGTGAACTTATTTTCCAGCCAGCATCTGCTCGAGCTGGAATGAAGGACCCTGGGGGGGCTCAGAACATCACAACATGGGTGGCTCAGGCTGGAAATCACCGAGAAAACTTTCTCTTACATTGATGATTTTACCCTGTGTTTTGTCAGCCATAACATGCAGTATTTTACCTAATGATAATGAATGCTGTTGCTGCACAAGTTCTGTGTTTCAGGCATTTCTGGTAACATTATGCTGGACAAATGTCTAATTTAATGGCAGCAATGATCATATTTCAATAGACCTGAGAGCTTCATGCACAGGTCAGAACACCATTGTGCTAAATGTCATATGCCAGGAATGGAAAAGGATTCCTAGTCTCAGAAATTTTATAGCTATAACATTTGGCTGTGAAATAACAGAGCAAATAGAAAACAAGTAGAAAACAGAGTTTTCGTCTAGCTTCCTATCTCCTTGCCCTTTTGCTAATATCTATTCTCCACTGCTCAGAGCTTTACATGCCTCACTATCCGGCACTGATTACACAGTGCATGCTCCTCAAATGCGAAGGTGCTGAGAATAAAACCAGGTTTAATCTGAAGTTAATTGCACATCAGAAAAAAGATATATTTTTGACAATTTTTGATTTAATTGAGAGCAGATTAAGCCAGGTATGATAAAGGGCTAAAATATTCTTTGTAGGCTGCAAGAAACATAATGCCTCTTTTTCCTCTTTTTTCTTCTGTGGACAACAAATGAATTGAATTAAAGAGCCTACGATGTTATTATTATTCAATCTGCTTGAGAAAGATGCTAAGATTAGAGATGACAGACAAGATAGAAATGTCTGTCTCTTTGAGTCATCCAAAATTAATTAAAATAAACCTGACCTGTTATCTGCCACCCAAAGTATCCTGCAGAAACAAGACTAATGGTAGCACAGACTAATAGGCTTGTCTTGTTAAAACTCCTTCAGGTTAATTAAAAAGCACCTTATTCTTTGAAGAGTGCCACATCAGAGATGGTTGTTTTCCCCCCTCATTCCTGTTACACGTTTTCTGAACATTTATGATAAGGTTTTATGTAACTAAACAAGAAAGCTGAGATTTGCATCAAAGGCAGCAAAGCTTGTGCTTAGCATAGAGGAGCAGCATGACAACTCTCAAGGTGCTCAGAGCAGGGAAGAGGCAGAAAGCTGCAGCTGCTTAAGGCAGAAACTCATGGAAACATGACTGTGGCCAGCTTCAGACCAGCTGGCTCTGATGCTGAAGCAACCTGGATCTCAGTGTAAGATGTGTGCTAATTTGGGAAGTCTTTTCAATCCTAGTCCCTAGGACTAGGACCACACAGGTGATGGGGAAATGGACTCACTTCCAATTAGACATCCTTGGCAAGAGCCAGAGCCTCTCATCCCCCCCAGAAAAAGATTGTTTACTCTGGATTCATCTCCATGTGTCCACCTAAATCATCCTCTGTTCTGGCTAGGATAATGGTATTTATTTTAACGTACCTATTACAGCTGTCTGTTTAAATTGACTAAAAAGACCTCGGAGAAGACTATGCTGTGACTAACCAAGAAGCCTGGGTTTGTGCTGCATCACCACTGCTGTTAGGAAGGGTCCCTGAATATTCACTTAACCTCTTCTCACACCTTATTGCTGCAGTGTAATCTTAATATTTCTCTTCCTGCTGTAAACAGGACATAGCAAAAACTCATCTGCTTTGTATTTAAATATATACACATTGGAAGGTGGTTGTTCTGCCTATTGTAGAATGTAAAATCTTAGTTCTTCCCACCTTACAATAATCCTGATGCTTCAAGAATCACTTGAAGCTGAAATTCTTGTTCCAGTCTGACGTGGTAGACAAAAACCTGGATACAGCAGTCTAGCTGCAATCCCTCTGGTGCTGTGTGAAGGGGGTTCACAGAAAGGACAGGGAAAGGTGACTTCCAAGACCTAACATGACGTTCTCTTATGAACACATGTCAGAATAAGATTTGTCCTTATAATAATTATTAGTCAAATCTATTACCTGTCCTTTGATAAATCAATTATCTTTCCCTTAAACTGTTAGGCAATCCAGATATGCAACCAACTGTTGCAGTACACCTGAAGGACCACTTCATTTGTAATATCTAAAGAAAATGCATGTTCTTATGCCTAGCAAGCATATTAGTGTTACCGTGTCTCGAGTTAACATGGATCTTGAAGAGAGTCAGAATTCAAATGTCAGGACTTATAAAAGGCTCAGATACTAAGGATGAAGATATAGCTTCCTGATGAAGCCAATTTTTTCCCATTTGCTGAATGTCCACTTCATTAAATGACAGGACAGGACAGTTTGCTCATCAAGGCTGCTACCACGAATATTACTAAATCCTCTTGACACAAGTGTTTTCTCAGCCAAGGCCATAGAAAGTTGTTTAGCCAATATGACTGAATAATATTCCCAGTGAGAAAAGTCATGCTTTATATTTTAAGGACAAGTCACCTCATATGTGGATAACATGGAGGTGTTTTTGTCTTACAGATAGCACAACAAAATATGTAAATGTCTTTATTGATGCAAGTGTTCAATATTGTGACTTCTGAAGTGTTTGTTCCCTGAGACACTGAGGTTATCCAAGCTTTCTGTCTTGGATTTGATCCTCAGATTAAGTGCCATTACGACTACTTTTTGGAAAGCCTCATTATCTTTCCAAACAAACATGTAGAAGCTCTGTCTATGTATGATTGATGGTTCTCAAGTGGAGATGGATTCACCACCTCCAGAAAACTTCACAAATCAATCTTTCTGCAATTATAGCACAAAGCTTTCTCACTGAATTTTGGAAATCTGAGTATGAATGAAGGCGACTTCATTATCACTGAGTAGGTCAATGGTACACATGAACTTCATTCATAACAGAGCCAACTGCTGATGAAAAGGAGCCGCGCTGGAGATGATTAATTCTTTTTCAGTGTCTACTTCTGGTTGTCATGACAATTACTCATGCCAAAGAGCTACCATTATTTTTTGGCCTTATTTAATTAATCTTAAACCTTCTATAGGGAAATTTCAGAGTCCACTGCAACCAACTAGAGGATGCTGTTTATAACAGGCCTGCCTAGAGGGAGAGCTATTCATCTTTATAGTTATGGAACTTATGTGCCATTTGTCATAGTTGGCATTGCAATTTGTTTTCTTTTTGTTTTTTAACCAATTTTCAGTTGAACAGACCCTTTCTGTATCCAGAAAGAAAACTGCTTTGGGATGGTACGCACCCTAAAAATACACAATAAGGTATGATCAGCCTCCTGAGGTGAGCAGCTTAGATTTTAAATAGAGAAGTCTTTGTGAACTTCATTTCCTAAAGGAGTGTAAAGCCAGAATGCCAGCTTGAGCAGCGTGAATAGAAGGTAGGCATTTTGATCAAGCATATCCGTTCCTCTCTGATCTGATGCTATCTGTCATATCAGACTTATGGGTTCCAATTAAGCTAACATTTCTAGCTACCAATCTATCAGTGTCCTGTAGGGTTTCTTATACATGTTACTTCTAACCCTATGGCAACAGGTCAAGTTGGATGGCTGGTCTAAATCACCTCAACATAATAACCCCACACCAATAGCACCATGAATTGAAGTTTCAATTACAGGCAAGAATAAAGCAGTTTCTCTTTTCCCTGATGACCATTTCTTGTGCAATTCAGTTATTCCTTTACACACCCTTAGCCCCTGCTTACATATTTCCGCTCAGTTCTTCTTCTGTTGCCAGCAAATTTAGCAGAACAGAATTTAGTCCACTGATTACATACAGATCCAGGTTTATATTTGGCTTTGATATAAATTTCATCCAAAAGGTCAGACTGTTCAAAATCTTCCAGTTTTGGGTGTCATTAGATTTAATCTAAACTCATCTGGGTGTCTTTATATCTGATGTTAAAAAACAGGTTTAAAATTATGATGGACTACTAAGGAGAGGACAAAAGCCTCCTGAAAGCATATTTTTGATCCTCAGTTGTCAGCTTGCATTCAGATATTAAAACTATTGTAAATTCAAAGAGACGTCTTCATATACATTAAATCATCACTGGTTTATGCTGAAAGTTGGCATAGAAATTGGAGATAACAGGCAGAGCCCCAGTTAACCTCTCAAATGATTTTATTTTGGTTTGGTTTAACTATTTTTAAATAGAAATGGGAAAATATGCTATGAAGAACTGCAGGTAGAAGAAAAGCAATAAATAATTCAACACTGGGAAAAGAGAAGCAACTGTAGAAAGTCCTACAGGCATTTTGTTATAGAGCACTTGGCCATCTCAAAGGGGAACAATAGACAACAGGGGCCACTAGAAGAACTGGCAAATAGCTCATCCTATTTGCCGCTTTTACATTCTCAGCTCACTGATGAACACTATGGTATGCTTCAGATAGAATTGAGTATTTCCTCCATGTCTTGTGTCCCATAATTCCTATGTTATTTCTTCTGGGACTGTGCTGTCCTCTCAGATGATGTACATTTGATCAGCTGAAAGGAACAGCCACTGTAGAAGGATGACAACCTAACATGGAACCTCTTCACATCCATTAATTATGCAGGGAAATAAATTCAAAGCCAAATCTCAATCTCAGCTGCTTGTTTTGGCTTTCTTCTTTAATCAAATAAAGATAGCTCAACTTACTTAACGTAAAACACATTGGTTGCCTCCTGACTATGCCACTATGAGAAAGTAAGAATCAGCCATGCCACCTCTGTGAAGCCAGTTAGGATTTTTCAGTCTTAGAAATGGAATAATTTTAGGTTGGAAGCAAATGAATGGAGACTGTGAATCCATATTCCCCACCTGTTAAGATCCACCAGTGTAACCATGACGTCCCATCCAGACAGCAGTAACCATTCATATCATCTTGAGCTGAATAGCAAGAGACAGCCATCTTTGTCATTTTCCTCCTCAAGAGACCTCCTTCTCTCTTCTCCGGTATACTCCCAACAAATTCCATCTAGACAAAACTTGTTCTCTTTCATTGTAAATGCTGGTACTTTTAGCAATGTCAGACCAAAGGTCAGTGAGGTTAATGTACTGTCAAACAACCTAGGAAGAGAATCAAGTGCTAGGGAGCTTGCACTAAAGGTATTACTCCTTTCTTTTATCTTTTTCTATTTATTTCAGCTGGGGGAAAACAAAATTAAAACAACAGAGAAGAAAAAGAAAAGGGGGGAGGTGTCCAAATGAAAACTAGATTTTTTTTGTTTGATTTTTAAAAGGGGGTGGAGGGGAATTGCTGGAAATCTGAAAATTTGTTCTGAATAACATTTTTTCCATAGAGAAAAATATTTTTCCCATATTTTAATCAACCCAAATCTATACTTCAAGAAGTCTTTATGTGCTTAAGCTTCTCAGAAAGAGAAAAAAAGAAACTGAGCTTATGAGAAAGACTCAGTTGAAAACCAGATGGCTTCTGCGACAGTGAATAGATTGAAAACTGTGCCAGGAGTGAACAGCTCCATAGATTAGGCAAGAAGTTTGAGAGATCTTCTGAAAGAACACAACAACAGCCATGATTCAAAACACTTACAGGGTTTTTATTACAACATATAATTGACTAATTGACTGAAATGTATCATGATTTATTCCACGATGCCTTATACTTAGTACATTTTCTGAAATTGCAAGAGAATGGAAATAAAACAAACATTCTTTTGGATTGAAATGTGGCTTTTTGGTGTTTTTTTTAAGAACTGCTTAACGCTTGCATTTAAAATGTTTTTTAACTAAAAGTTGTGCTTTCTTGACGGGAAACTTCTCTACAAGAAAGTAATTATTTACTAATGGGGTTTCATGTTTAGATAAAGAACAAAAAAATCTTTTCAGCATTTTGCTTTTCCCTTCAGCATCTATAGGTTCAATTTTCTATTTTTTTAATTTCTTTCTTTTTCTTTTGTCAAAGGAAAGAGGAAGGGGATGGAAATGGAGCCACAAATGAATGGAAAATATAAAATGCAACTGTTTTACATTTCTGGGGAATTAAAATGTTTCCATGGATTAAGAACTTCACAGAGGAAAGTAGAGGCGTACCAAAGAAAAGTACCAAACCCCCACAATTACCGTAGGTTTCCAAAGACTTTCATTTTAATATTGTGGACCTATAATTATGAAAACAATTAGAAGAAGCTGTAGAATACACAAGGATCTAGATGGTAAAATCTCTGTATTTTCTCTGGGTTGGCATACAGCTTTCCAATTACATAGAATTAGGAAGATAGTCATGTGAAAACCAGCAACAGCAGGGGACCTCTCTGAGCGCCTACTACATCCATTCTTGAGTTTATACCCTGTTGGGAAGACACATGTCATCATTATCTTTCTTTTTCCACTTTTTCTATGTAAAGTGACATAGTTTTCCAGTCTTTAGAGATTTGTTTCTGCTTAGTTACTGCTGAGGCATCAACACTGAATATTTGTTGGAATGGCCATTTCTAGACTGGCCTCTGCATTTCTGCCTCTGATTCTTGAAGACAACTTTCAAAGACGTTTTCATTTAAAGCTTAAGCACAAGGGCAGGAGGGCTTAAAGAAAAAGAGAATTTCACTATCAAAGAGCATCAAAGAGAATTTTAAAGTATCTACCCTGCCCTCCAAAGCTGAATCACATCTTTTGGAAGACAAGGGAAAGTTTAGCATCAGCTTCTGAGTGCTTCAATGACAAAAAGATGTTGACTTGGCCGTTTATCTGGGGGTGAACTTTCTTCTTAGCTCAGCACTGTCTATAAAAATAAGCAAAACTGAAACATTAAACAGAAAAGCAACGAGGGAGAAAATCACTGCTTTTTAACGACAAATAAGTAAGCACATACTACACCACCTAATAAATTAACACCAGTGTCACTGAAAGATATAAATAGCATTTTCAAAGGACAGCTTGTCACGTTCTCCTGACTCAGGGATTGTTGTTTGTTTTTCCCCTTTCCACTCCCCCCTTTAATTAATACATTTACTTCCAAATCAGATCTGAGCATTAGGAAAATGTCACACCATATGTGTGTTTATTTTTGCTCAAGTAATTATAATGGTGTAGGATCTCTCTTTTCCTTTCTCTGCTTGCTGAGACAGAATGTTCCTTCAGAGGATAGAACAGCCTCAGAGCAGCTGCTGCGATGTCTGAGGCACAGAAAAAGTCAAGACTCCGTACTCTTTTCCTTCTGTATGCAATGACCTTTATGGAGGAGTGAGGGAGTCCTTCCTCCAGGTGCTTTGGAGGAATCTGCCTGTGGCAGCAGGTAGCAAAGAAGTCTCCTACAGCCGGATGCAAAGCCCCAGCATGACGAATAACATCTCTGTGAATGCATTTGTATATAGATGCCTGGTAACTTATGGACTTGAGCATGGTAAGTTTGCACACACTGACTACTCTTTTGGACAAAAGAGCAGTATTTTTACAATAGTCAGTCTAAATTGTATCTAAGCAATCTGGGTATATCAGAACCAAACCACTGCAAACTAGCCCCCCAAAATATTGCTCTCCTGGACTGGGATGATAGAAGCAGCTTCCTTATTTTTTTTGCAGTGGAATTTTCTTCTTCACGGGTGAATATTGCTTTTTCATCTTCCCAGTGAGTTCTGATGTTTTCTGAGTGGTCTGATGTCTGCAGGTGTTTTTCTAGTACTATTTCTGTTATTGTAATCTTACTCCAGTTACTCACATAATATCATACTCCAGTATCATTGTCCATCAACCAATAGTCTACCAAAAGAGAAAGATCATGTAGAGGTCCTCTTGGGTTTTCTTACTCTATAGAGTTTTACATGGTAGTGTCAAGATGGTTTCAAAACATGGAAAACACCTTGTGCAGAAGGATAGTGTGTGATAGTTTTGTGACTTTAGACATAAAGGGAAATATTCTTGACATTAAGTTGAACATTTCAGATGCTGGATGAATTCAAAGGTCTTCAGAATATCTGTGATGCTTCTTCAAGTTTAGCCTTTTACACCTATTGTTCTTCCAAGGCCATTCTCATCAGGCTGGCATTTGAAGAGTTAAGAAGGCAACAAGAGGTACCAGAAATAAAAGCTAAAAGCTTCAATTGGGGCGACATATTCTAGGCACTGTAGGAATGGTTAATGAAGGCAAAACATGGACCAAAGAACATTCCTTTCTCTTTAAGACATAAAAAAAGAGTTCTTATAACCAAAGCATAACTGCACAGAGGCTGTAGTCCTCTGGTTATTGACTAAAATGCAATCTTGTTCTTTCTGTATCCACTACTAAATATGTGGGATGCTGCTGTCCACTTGGGTTTTGGTTCTGTTTTCCAACCACTTCATTTCATTCCAGTACAACAGATCATGGTGCTGAGAAGCAGAATTTAGACTTAAGGCCATTTTAACTCTCATACCTATTTGTTCACAATAGTCCCAATGGCTTGGCTGATATGAGCTTTCTATCTGAAATAAACTTTATTACTTCATTTCCGTGGGTAAAGGAATGAGTGGCTTAATATAGCTGGTTTGGGATTTTCTACTTAGCCATTTAAAAGTGTTGTACAGCTAATAAAATTCTCTGTACTTATTTATCTGTCTCAGTGTTCATTTCCTTGATGTCAAGATTCAAAAGTCCTAATATTACTGTAATCTATATTCCATTATTACAGATTGCTAAGAAAGTTTGTTGTTTGCCTGTTTGTCTTTTTAAACCTATCTTTGGCAATAAAGTAACATGGGACATTAAGATCCACTTCTGACAACCTTAACCTAAACAGTGCAGGAATTACAGATTTCTTGGGGGTTTCCTACCTGTTGCAGTGATTTACTTGTACCTGGTAAACCCATTCTAAGTCAGATCCTTCCCAAGCACAGTGGTCTCCAAGGACCCAATGGGTGCAACAGACACAGTCACTGTGTTCAATAAAAGAGTTGTCAAAATAGGTTCATTTGGGCTGAGGAACCACAAATCCTTCTTGAAACCCAACACAGCTACCAAAAGCATTGCTCCTTTTACCTCTTCCTCAATGCACAACAATCTATCAAATCCTGGCTTTGGGAAGCAACTGGTTCAGCTTGTTAGGTCACTGCAGTGGTGTGAGAAGGTTAAACCCTCCACAGATACCCTCTGAACCTGAAATTTCCTGATGAAAGTTCTATGCCCTATTGCTCACAGAAGAAATCATCAGGAAGCAGAACTTCACCAGGTGCTCCATCTGTCTTCTCTGACTTGTGATCAACAATGAAAGTCATGGCTTAAAGCAAGCCCACAGTATATCTTCACCACCAAGGGCTGAAGACAGGGAATCCTTGATGTATCACTAACACCTGAGCTTGTACACCTAAAACAGCTGAGGACCTTAGAATGTATTTAGGCTACTTTCTCACTATCTTCCCTGCAGAAGTCCCTATATAATGTGCAAGACCTATGGTCCATCACACATAACATGTGGGCTGATGCCTAGTTTGGAAGCATGTGCTCAAATCGGGTGCTATACTCTTAGCTGTGAGAGTACCTTTGCTAATATACAAGTCATGGCTCAGCTGGTGATCATCGCTTCCTTTCTAAGGTAGGAAATCTGTTGGGCTGCTTCTCTTACATCTGTCCTCCATAAGGAATAGTAGACAGCAAGGCTAACAGAGAAAAATTCAAGTAATAATGTGTCTGTGCTTCTCATTAGACAGACCAGAGAGAGGCTTTAAAAAGCTGGTCCTGATATGTAATGTCAAAAAGGCTGTCACATCATAGTACAGAGAGACTGTACACGCAAGGTATGTGGAAAAGCAAACAGTTATTTACATGCTTTTTAAGCCCTCTTAGGAGATCACAATCAAGTCATGGTGTCCTAAGAAGTCCTTGCCCAGCAGCTGTCCTGGTTTTGGCTTGGCAGAGTTAATTTTCTTCCTGGTATCTGGTATAGTGCTGTATTTTGGATTTAGGATGAGAATAATGTTGATAACACATTGATATTGTAGCTGTTGCTGAGCAGTGTTTATACTAAATCAAGGACTTCTCTGTTTCTTATGGTGCCCCCACCAGTGAATAGGCTGGAGGGCACAAGAAACTGGGAGGGGACACAGCCCTAAACTGACCCAATGGATATTCCCTACCATATTCCATACAATATGATGTCATACTCAGTATATAAACTGGGGAGAAACCTGGCCAGGAACTGGCTGGACATCAGTCAGTGGGTGGTGAGCAGTTGAATTGTACATCTACCTTGTAGACCACAGAGAGACACAGAATCACAGAGTGGTTTGTGTTGGAAGGGACTTTAAAGCTCATCCAGTTCCAATCCCCTGCCATCAGCAGGGACACCTTCCACTAGAGCAGGTTGCTCCAGGTTGTGTCCAGCCTGGCCCTGAGCACTGCCAGGGATGTGGCAGCCACATCTTCTCTGGGCACCCTGTGCCAGATATCAAAGCTCATGCTGATTATAGGATTCACTACTTTCAGGGACACATGAGTGAGCACACCAGGTAAGGTGCTGCAGCTACCAGACAGTGTATGTCAAGATGTTCTGTAGACCCTGAGTCATGCTTGTGTTTTACCAATAAAAAATGTTTATTGGGTTCAGAAGCTCTTTGTTCTGGAGCTGGTTGTTGGGGAAGAAGGTGTCAATTGTTTAGCTTTGTTTTTCTAATTTCCTGAAAACCAAGGAGTTAAAGCTAAAATTGACCTTGAACTGCACCTTAGCATTGATTCTTCCCAATCTGGCAGCATTGGTAGGCACTTAAACCTTGCAAGAGAGCATAAAAACACCTTTGGGCTGCTAGGCTTTACGTGCCTCTTTTATACGGGACTATGGATGCTAAAGTGATCACTAACTTCTGTGATTTTCTCCTCACTTCAGCCTATTGTAGAGCCTGGAGGATTCAGCTAAAATCACTTAATTCACTGCTCATATATGAAGAGAGCATAACCTTCACTGCTTTAATTCCACCTTCTTCCTCCCCTTCATCCTTCTTCTGACACTTGAGCTTAAATCAAGAACACAACTATAAGCAATGGCAAGTTGCTTATGTAGTAATGCATGAGCAAAGGCAGTGCTGCCTGATAGGCTATTTCAAATCTCACTGACTGATCAGTAGTTAATACAACCAGACTTTGAGTGTATTTTGAACCAGCGCAGATGCTTTTCATGTTTAATGAAAACAGCAAACTGCGTTGTTTCCTTGACCTCCCTCAATCTGGGTCGCTAAGTATCGTTAAGCATTACGTGTAGTTTGAATACATCTGGATGTTCTGTAATAATCCAAGATCAACCAACATAAATAGAACAATCTATCCTAGATATGGCCTGGGAAGACATTTACTTGAGGAATGTAGAACATTTGGGATTCAAATTGCAGCATTTACCAAGTTTCTTTAGCTTGAGATTTAAAACTGAGAATTACCTGCACACTAGCGTTATTTGGAGTAATTAAAAACCCTATGAAAGGCAACATAAGCAATTTCATATACTTTGACTCAAGCACTATAGTGTTTTTTTGCAGTGTGTTTTTTATCTTAGCATAAAATGTAAGTAAAACAATACAAAAAGCAGGTGAAATGTGTTCCTTTCTTTTCATATTAACATCAACTCCCAGACTTCAATCTTGCTAGCATTTAACACTCCGTTCTCTGTAAGCACACGAATAATCCTCTTTATTTCAGTAGCAATACTCATCTGCTTAAAGTAAGCTCAAATACCCCCCCATAGAAGCCATTTTTGAACACATTTTGAAGGATGTGTTGTGAGCAATATAACATGTTTAATTATAAGGGAATTGTATTGCTGCTCTAGGAGATGAAGCTGGTGCTCTGTACTCCAGGGAAAACAGTTAATGTACGTATTGATTTAGTTTACAATGCTCTGTTGGCACCCTTCATATGACTAAAAATTTCAAAGTTGACAGCTCCAACCAGAAATCCAGAGAGAAAAGATGTGGAATGGTCCCCAACAAACATGGAATGCCAAAAAGAGCTCAGCTAGAGATGTTTTGAAGCAGGGAAAAATTAGGCAGAGCATCAGCTTGAGCTAGATTCAAAACAGGCTGCTAATCTGTTTCTCCAGCCTACTTTACAATGAAATGAACTCCAGTCCCACAGTGGGTAAGAATGAGGTTTGTCCCAGTTAACAGCAATGAACTGAACAGCCGAATCAGGCTCTGCATGAATGTGACTGTCCTTCTTCAGCAATATAAAGACAACTTCAAAGTATTAAACTATCTAATGATTTATAGCATCATGCCAATTTATGTGAGATGGGGATTTGGCTCTTTAAATTGTTCTAGCTTGCATGCAGTAAAATCACACAGTACATCCAAAGTTCAGCACATTCTAACAGTGCATCCAAAGTGTCTACTTGATCTATGGGATGAAATATATACACTCATAGGACTGGGTCCATAAACCTGGACTGACTTAGACTGAGGTCACCTCACTTCATCTTTTGCATATGCTTTTACTTAAACAGCCAGAACTTTGTTTAGCAAAACAGGGGGGATCTGTCATGCAGTGATGCCATGCTAGTAATTCTCACTCATAGAGTCATGGGCAGGGACACCTTCCACTAGAGCAGGTTGCTCCAAGCCCCATCCAACCTGGCCTTGAACAGCCAGGGATGGTGCAGCCACAGCTTCTCTGGGCACCCTGTGCCAGTGCCTCAGCACCCTCACAGGGAAGAGCTTCCGCCTAAGAGCTCATCTCAGTCTCCCCTCTGGCAGGTTAAAGCCATTCCCCTTGGCCTGTCCCTACAGGCCCTTGTCC
>JANHGB010000275.1:5963-23107 GCA_026283785.1 Coracopsis vasa | reverse complement strand
GGAAGATGCATCACAGCTCTGTGTCAGAAAAACACTCTGCAAGACAGTCACATTCACCCAATGAGTCAATAAGCCTCCGCAAGCGTCTCCCTGCGGGCCGCGCGGAGCGGGACCGCCGCCACCCACGTAACGGTGCGGCCGCAGCTGATGCAACGCCGGTGGGGAAGGGTGGGAGACGCTGCAAGTCCTCCAGCGGTGACGCGGGGCCGCCGCTGGGAGGGATCTGTCCGCAGCGGCGGTGATTCCTCCCCGGGCGGCGAGTGCTCCCCTTCCCAGCGGCAACAGCCGGGGCCAGGCTGCGGGCGGCTGCCCGGCGCTGCGGGAGGAGCGGGACATGGCTTCCTCTCAGCGGGAAGTGCCGGGCTGTGGTGTCCTCGACATTTCCATTTCACTGCCTTTTAAAGGGCTTTCGGGTTGGTTGGTTCGTGGTGTGTTTTGCTTTGGATTTTGTTTTTCTTCAGTAGAATTAAGGCATGGACAAAACAGATCAGTTCCGTGGTTTTGGAAACAAGTTGTTGAGGCATGAAATCAAGACCAGTTTAAATGCAGGAGAAACTACCACTTTATAATCGACTCAACACTTTGCTTATTGATAATGCCAATAGTGTTGTCTGTATTTAATGATAAGTTGCAGTTGTTGATTACTGATGCCTAAAGTTGCTTTGATGCTTACTACAATATCTTACTTGTAAAAGGCTCATCTAGGATTTTAGTGCCAGAAAACTGTAGAGAGACAGTTGGAACTTAATGCTGTAAATCACATTTCCACATAGTGCTTATTAATACAATACCTTATTCTTTTGGAGACTCAGCAAAATCTTGTCAAAAGGTTAGACCCTATCCAGAAAATTTAATATGTTTGTGACTTTTTATATTTAAAACCCCAAATCTATTCTCCATTCAGATATGTGTAGTTTCTTGTGTAGCCAGATGAGTCATGGTGTTAAAAGGTTGGTTTTCAGGCTCTCTTGTTTTGACAAGCATATCCATCACAAAGCTCTGAACAAAGTAAGTAAATGAAAGTTGTGAATGAGGCTTTTTTGTGTGTGTGAGTGTTGACTGACATTGATTTATCAACTACTTTTGCAGTAGAGTTCATGCCCTAGAGGTACTACCAGTTGTTCATTACTATGAATTAATACGGAGCTAGTTACAAATTTCCACATTTGCTGTAGGTGGAATTTCTGCATAGTACTTAGGGCTGTTGTAAGAGCCCTAAAGATTTTGTAAAAGATGAACTATGTCAAATATAGAAACAGTGTTCAAAATGTGACCAATATCTGAGAGGTGAAATGAGACCTGTTTTACTCTGATTCAGTGTGTTAACACTGTAAGGATGGTGCTGATCTTTGCAAACATGCAGTTTTCTTTCCATCCAAACCTTACAAATACATGCAAATTCTCTAAAAAACCTGTAAACTCCATCCTGAATCAAAGGTCAGCTTTTCTTAGCAGAGTGTGGATACGTAAAAATGCCTAAATGTTATAAGTACTAGTTCTGAATCCACAATGAATGAAAATGAGTAGTAGTAAGGTAAGGGAATACAATGAATGAAAATGAGTAGTAGTAAGGTAAGGGAATACAATGAATGAAAAATAAACACTTAACCTTGTTCTTTCTTCCTTTTGAAACCAGCACGCACAGCTCCATTAATAGTTGTTTTATTTATTTTTTTTACTATCTTAATCATAACTTCATCTGTTATCCTCCACTTCCAGCATTGTCACATAAATCCTTTTTTTTGCTTTCTCACTCTTGTCATTTCTTTGAACTGTACCTGTCAAGTGGCTAGGGAGAATTTAACAAGGAGAATTCTAGGATTGTGTGAGTGAATACCCATGTGTACCCTAATGTGTTGCCTTATCACCAGAAGAACCATTATAATGTAAATAATTTGTTAGCATCAAAAAGCCAGGTGCCAGAGACCTGCTTGTCACACCAGGGAGCGCTTTCCCTGTGCAGAACCAATTGACCTGAACAACATCTTCATGTATATCAGAACCACCTGCCTAGGCAGTGTTTGTGCCTTTGCCCCAGCATGGGCAGCACATCAGTCAGCATTACAATCACAGTCTCTGCTGGTTAAGTTACTCTGTCACTCTGGAGTCACCTGGAAGACACTAGTCCTATCAGTCTGTCTTATTCCCTGGATACTGGCTCCTGCATTCATGCAGTGAAGAGGCTTGAGAAATCATGATTGCATCAAATTGGAATTCACTGGTAGGTGACACTACTTATGAAGCATATCAAAGTCTAGACTACATTTAATAGCTTCATACTGAAAAATAAAACACTGTCTTGAGAAGAACTTTGTGTAGTACCAAGTGCTTGTGCACCTGCATTTCATGTTTTGGCATAGGATTTGAGTTGGCAGTGTTTTCAAGCTGCTAGTGTATGTCTCATTGTTCTACATTGAGATCATCTTTTGGAATGAGCTCAGGAACTTGACTCCTTTATGCTGACTGGAAAGCTGCATCCTCTGAGCTAGCCTCCTGCCTCAGATGGATAGGGTGATACCTGTTCAGTGCCTACCTATAAAGTAAGTTGGAATCAGCATTACAGTTACATCTTTTCATTTTAAAATACTATTTGAATCCACTAATATAAGATGAAGATCTGTTAATAAAATTATATTTAACTGTTTTTCAGTGGCGGGGAGAATGATGATGACTCTGATCAGAACTGGAAACCACCAGAAAATAACCTGATCCAGAAGTTAATAGCACAGATTGAATATTACTTCTCAGATGAGAACCTTGAGAAAGATGCCTTCCTTCTAAAGCATGTCAGAAGAAATAAGATGGGCTATGTCAGTGTTAAACTCCTCACTTCTTTTAAGAAAGTAAGCTAACATTTTAAGTCTGAAAGTGCCTTGTGTAAGCCTGATGAATCTAAAACATTAGGAGAAATTAAATGGAAGTAACATTTTATAGAGGCAGTTTTACTGTCTTTATCTGCTTCTCAGGAGTTGATTCAGTTTTGATATGTTGGCTAGGTTTGTTCTCATGCAGAACTTTAATTGCTGAACTCATTCTTAATTGCCATGGGAAATCACAGGCTTTTAAGCAACTGTGCTTTTAAATTATTGTTCTGGGAAAGAATAGAGCATAGTAAAAAGGACACTGGATAAAAGACATTTCTAGATCAGCTACTTGTAGGAAGCTAAGTAATCCTGGTAAAGTTACTTTTGTCTCTGAGAAGGGATGGTGAATCTGACCTTTGCAATAGAAAGTATCTGGTAACTGAAGTCATTTAAAAGTGAGGTGGGTTTTATTTTTTTTTTTTACAGTAGGAACTTCTGTGTAAACGTGTATGTAACTGATTCCTAACATTACATTAGAAACAGTTTGTCAAGATTCTCTGACAGTTTTGCAGAGCTATTCAACCTAGAAAGTTTAGGCACTCCCAGTTTCTTCAAACCAAACAGATGACACCAGTAACAGATAAACTCTTCAAAACAGTCCTTGGAGAAGTTTGGGATTTTTTTTAACTGACATTTTTGAAGGAGGAAAAATTAGTTCAATAAATGAAGTCCTTAACTTGGAAATACTATTTGTTTGGCAAATTTTGCAAAATAAAACCCACAGAACATGCATATTTGTCGCAGTTCAGACCTAGATATGGAATGTCTGAACATGACTTGAGCAGGCTTTAAGATGAAGTAATGATTTTGGTTTCTATTTTCAGTAAATTCAACAGGACATGAGCTTTACAGGAGCTCACTGATGCCAATTATAGCAAGAAAACAGTTTGCTTTTTCTAGTCAAGTATGCTGCATGGAATTTAAATCCAGGTTCCTGGACTGCCTACAGTCCTTGTAGACCTTGTAGATGTTCTACATCTGCCTTAGACTTTCTGTAGTTAGTTTGACTGGGTTTGATCACTTGCAATGCTTAACGCATGTTTGTCTTCAAGGTGAAACACCTTACCCATGACTGGAGAACCACAGCCTACGCACTGAAGTACTCGGACTCTCTTGAGCTCAATGATGATAACAAAAAGGTTAGAAGAAATACTCCAGTTCCAGTGTTTCCAAGTGAAAACCTCCCTACCAGGATGTTACTGGTGTATGATATCCACATGGTTTCTGAACTGCAGGCTCTTAAACAAGAAAATGGATGCGTGCAAGAAAAGGTAATGGAGTATCTCCTCAAGGCCTTTGTAACTTTCGGTGTAATTTCATCAGTTCGTATTCTCAAGCCTGGTAAGGACCTACCACCCGATATCAGGAGGGTCAGCAGTCGGTACACCCAACTGGGAACTCAGGAGTGTGCAATTATAGAATTTGAAGAAGTAGATGCTGCTGTACGTGCTCATGACTTTATGTGTGCTGAAAAGAAAGAAACCGGCATGAAAGTTGTCCTAATAGGCATGAAACCTCCAAAGAAAAAAGTTCCCAAAGACAAGAACCGTAGTGAAGGTACCAGCAAGGGTCTTAAGAAGGCTAGATCTCTTAATAAGAGAGTTGAGGAACTTCAGATTGTTGGTGATGAATCTTCAGCAAACAGCTCTTCTGACCCAGACAGTAATCCTACATCACCACTGTCAGGACGCAAAAGTACTGCAACAAATACTACACATAATTTGAGTCCAGTCATTCACCCAAATGACCGTTTGAGTCCTAATGTGTCACCCAGGTCAAGTCCTTGGAACAGTCCATCTTCATTAAGAAAAGTAACCAAAAAGTCTCCTCTGGCTGAAGACCGCAAGCTTAACCCAAGCACTAGCCCTGAAATTCCAAGGAAGTGTACAGATTATTCCTCGGATAGCAGTATCACTCCTTCTGGTAGCCCCTGGGTACAGAGAAGAAAAGCTCAAACTCTATCACAAGAGAAGAGTCCCATCACTAGCCCCATATTGGTTCAGAAAATACAAAAAGCAGATGGTCTACCTGTAGGGGTGCTGCGGCTGCCTAAAGGCCCAGATGGCACTAAAGGATTCCACAATGGATGTGAAAGAAGGAAGGTTACGAAGGATGCATAAATTAGTCTTTCAAAACAATCTTACAAGTAAGGCAACTGCTTTTGGTCAGGCCTGGTTAAGAATTGTCATTTGAATGACTGAGTTAAGTCAATATTTAACTGTAAAAGATTTTGTATTCATATAGAGACTTAATCATTTGTATATTTGTATATTCACTTCACAGAATCCCAGAATAGTAGAGGTTGGAAGGCATCTCTGGAGATGAAATCCAGTCCACCTCCTTTGCTCAAGCAGGGTCCACAACAGGTCACTTAGGGTTTTGAATATCTGTAAGGATAGAGACTCCTCAACCAGTTTGGGCAGTGTGTGCCTATGTTCAACCATCCACACAGTAAAAAAGTGTCCTGTTCAGGTGGAATTTCCTGTGTTTCCATTTGTGCCCCTTTTCCTGTTACTGGCTGCTGCTGAGAAAAGCCTAGCACTATCTTCTTCACTCCTTCCCATCAGATACTAAAAACATTGAGATCTGCCCCCTGAGCCTTCTCCAGCTCTCCAGATCTCTCACAGGAGGGACACACCAGTTTCAATCATCTTGTGCACTTACCTAATGCAGTGCCAATACCTGCATTACTACCTTTTTTTTAATGTATTAGTTTGAAATTCCAAAATATAGAAGCAGGCATATAAATCATTAATGTAACTACATTGTTTGCAAAGCTATAATCCTGACGACCAGTGTGTAAATACAGTTGAGTGGTTGTATTATGATAAGCTGTGGTATGTTACCAGTCTAATCATAAGGAGTACAACTTTTGAAGACTTCGTCTCAGAAAGAACTCTGAGAAGCTTACAATACAGTAAGCAGTTGCTCCCTGCTTGCTTACATCTCTAAAGACAGCATTGTTTAGTAGGACCAAAGTGTGTATTTTCATGCAGTGTGAATGGACACTGAGCACTAGAGACTATTCTCTAAGTGTTCTCTCACATAATCAGATGGAAATAAATGAAAGTATTAACTTGGTCTAGATCTATTTTGTTTTCTTTAAAAATAAGTTGAGCTGAACCTGAACAGATACTTAAACCTCATCTTACACCATGTGGAATTCTAGAAATAGTTACCTGAAATTTCCACTGTGTTGGGAGGGGGGAAGAAGAGGTGCTCTGCCATTACTGATGGTTACTCCAGTGGTGATGCTTCACTCCAACTGTATGTCACAGTCCTTTTTATATAATGTTGTAAACTAAACAATGGTTATGTCACTATTAACTGAATTTCACAAGCAGGCTCAGCAAGAAGCACTTAAGTGAAAATTTAAGCCAAAGAAGGAATCTCTGTGCTTCACTTATAAAAGTTGTACTCCTGAAAAACAGCCCAGTGATAATAAGAAGGTAAGGTCTCAGCTTCTAACAGACAACTTGGGAACTGTGCACAACAAAGTTCTAAACAGACAATGATTCTTCATTCTAAAACTTCTGCACAACCTTTCCACTCTAAGCATAGCACTTCTGCAGTGTAAATAACTGCAGTGACACACAGTTAGAAACCTATATACAGAAATCCCCCTGTTCTGTGTATCATTCTTTAGACACCCAAATATACTTCTGGTTCTTTTACTTTACACAAGTAGAATCCTCCAAATTACCTCCTAACTCCCATAATCAGCCAAGGCACTATAAATACCATTAAACACAAAGTGGTGATCTGCAGGTATGTAAGTGACAGGGTAAGAGTCTTCACAAGAGTAATTCTGTAACTCTAGCTTACATACAGCAGCACTGTTTCACTATGTATTTAGAATACTTGTTTCATTAATAATCAAAAGAGGGTTTTTTAATTATAAAACTCTGCGGCATCCATGTGTCATCTTGTACCAACCTGCCTGGGGACAGTACTACACCTGATGCAAGGCTGCATTTTGAAGATACACAGAAGTCAATTCAATGGAAACACTGAGAACCATGTGTTCTCATAATGTTAAAAATCTCTTAAGATACCATATATTTGCAGGGAAAAAAGGAAGCTGAAACCAACAGGATTTACCAGGGCTATGCTCTCTGACTGAACCCATCTACATGTCATATTCAATATGTAAACATTAGAAATCAAACTAACTTCTATCTAACAGTTTGAAACTAAAAATCTGATCAGACAGTAATGATGAGTCAAAAGTTTTACACTTGGTAGATAACAGAGGATGATCCTTTAGTAAATAAAAAGGATGTTTACAGTTTTTCGTCACTAATGAACCAAATAGAGTCTATTGAAGAGTTATTAGAAGGCCACAACATATAAAAATATCATAATAGTTACAAGAGAATGCCATCTCACTTGAGTGTAGGCGCTCTTACCCAGAGACAGGTACACATACTGCAGCATTGCAGAAAGCTGTGCAACCTGTCTTCAGAGAGCTTTAGCTTTTCAATAAGGAACAAGAATACATTTACCATTTTTGTAGAAGGAAAATACAGACAAGCTTGATCAAACGGCAAGTGATAATGTGACTTCTTCAAAGGTAATGCGATCAGTGAAACTATTTGGAAAGTAATTTAAAGTACTGTGTACAGATAGTCAGTGTAAGATCTTATTCTGAGGTCAGACAAGAATATATAAAATCACAGTTCTGTTTCACGTAATTTCCCCCCATCTCCAAAAGAAATTATTTCTGCTTGGAAAGCATCCTATGGCAAGCTCAAGTCACCATGCACACATACCAGCTTCTTTGCTAGCCTCCCCCTGCCTTTTTTTTTTAACTCCTTTTAATTTCTTGCTGCCACTTGGAGCCAGAACAACTACCTAATGCTGACTGTGTTAAAAAAGACGAGCAGAAGTCATGAGCAGCTTTTGTGGCATTGTACTTACATTCGGTATTCCTTGTAGAGCCCAGAACATTTGCTTGTTTAATTAATCAATGTAAAAATATTCGAGGTATGAAATACCTTCTCTCTGGATACTTTCTACACCAGGTAGCAATGTCTAGTGTTAGACAGTGTCACATGGGTGTCTTCATATATATTTGGATATCTCGGTATCAAAATATAGATGCAGAGACACACCGAGTGAACCTGTCCCTGCCCGAACCAAGGAGCACTGTCTGCTGTCAGAACAGGACAGAACAGAGGTGATGGTGCCTGCAGACAGCAGGTCTGCTCCAGGAGCTCCTTCTTGCTAAATCCTGCAGCAGGTTACACATGCTTCTCTTCTGCAGATTTCAGAGACACACACACTTGAAGCAGTGGTTTTGAAAACCTGGGAGATTAAAGATGGGTTTATTGGGGTTTTTTTTCCAAGAAACAAACAGCGAAGGTAAAAAACATTTTAAGAATTAGACCATTTCTCCCAAGTAGCTCACAATTTACCAAGGCATTCAAGATTCCTAACTTTGTCTAAATACCGCCAGTGCTAAGTGCATCAATAGACACAGCCACACCTGCTACATAATCCACAGGAGCCTTCAGTCACACATGTACAGCAATTAAAACAGATGCAATATTTTATTCCTTTGGGACAAATATTTCATTCTCCCTGAGTTTGTTTCTGTCTTCATGTTTAATCAATGGCTTAAAACTTTGGTTTAAAACCAATACAATACACAAATATGCACACCATACAGACAAACTGCTTGGCATAATGTTGCCAACAGAGACATTTTAAACCCTATCAGCTGTGCCTGCAGTTTGCCCCAGCTCCCACATGTTTGTAGTATGATGATGTATTTCAACTAAGAACATTTTGAAAAGGCCGTTATCAACTGGACAAAAACAACGTGACAACACACTTGCAATTTTAGTCAGTAGCTGAGAGCCCTTCCCAACTACAGAACATTGACTTCTGTTCCCACAAAGGACATATTCCTGTTGTCTTCATTCTGCACAGGCACAGTTTATGGGATGGATTTATAAACCTGAAGTCTAAATAAAGCCAGGAACTTCAGTAAAAAATGCTTATTATGTGAGCTAATACACCCTAGCTGTTTGGAACAACGGTTTGATCAATCAAACAGAGTTGGCTTCAGCCTATCCCATTGTTCCCTTAGCTTTGATTTTACTACATTTGAAGCAAAGATGTAGTTGATGGAGTCATAGGAAAGATCCCACATCTGCGATCGAGTCAGATTAAATGTTTTCGCAACCAGCTCGTATTCTTGCGATAGATCTGTTGCAAAGACGCCTTTATCATCAGTCTGGAGTTAAATTGAAAGAAAAGAAAAAGGTTGAATTAATTCCTCTACATCAAAAAGGGTTTTTTCTACACATTACAAACCAGTTTATCTTGCTGATGTACATTTTATTCCACAGTTCTTTCATCTGTTGGTAATTATTTCATACTTTATTTGTCCTATTTCCACTCAAAGTTAATGAATTATTCAATCATACAAGAAAGCTTCTTAAAATGATGGCACAATTTATCAAGAGAATAGGGATTTGCTATTAAAACTGCTAGAAAGATGGCTATCAAATGATGCATACATTCAAGCTATGCCAATATGTGCAGGTCTCCTTATTGCTCTTTCCCCTTTCCTCAGATCTGGGCACTAGAGCATACTCTCTATTCCTGTATTTTCAGGGGAGGAATTGTCTCACCCTCTCCACTTGGTATCAGCTAGCACAATTTCTTGATACTGACTGAAGCACTAGGCTAGCATCAAAAACATAGGATCGAAAGCCACCTAAAGATTATTAATCTAAAAGGAACAAGTTTGGATTATTTTAGGGTTAATGAGATGATCCATTTGAAACTCAAGAGTCCTCATGTCCCCACTGAGGAGAATGCTAACTATATCCTGTTAAACATAGGATGCTGTACTATCTTCTTCTATTACTCTTGTTTTTATAGGCCTTTATGTGCTGATAAACACAAGTCATGTTATCTTGCAGGACTTCACTGGTTACCTAAACTTTTCACAGCTGAAAATCTCTGAAGAGAGATTTTTTCATGATCTCTAGTCATGAATTATTTTTCACCTACTACAACAGAGTTAAACTCAATAGCAAATACTTCATACAATAAGGATTGAGGCTAATTGGAATAGTAAGCACAAATATATATATATACACACACTTGGAAAATGCTGCGAATTACAGGGGTTAAACCAACAGGATGACAGTAAAATTCTGCCAATGGCAGCAAAAGTACTTGACACCTCAACATTTAAGGACCTGAATTAGCTGTCAAAGAAACTCAGGAACTCTCATCCAGCAGTAAATAGCCACGTAAGCACAAGCTTACATGCAAGTGCTGGTCCAGTATATTTAAGAGAAATCTGTCAATATGCAAACAGTTAAGAAATTCATTGCATGTACAGCTGATAAATCTTGTCTATACAGAAAAAAGGTCTTGCTTTACAATAAAACCAAAAGAAATACTGAAGATTCTAATTGGCATTCCAATTTCTCAAACAGAACATTATGATTTCCTACAGGCAGATTATTTGCTGCAAGGTCAGAAATAGTAAGTGATCCACAAAAAGAGATACACACCTCCAATTGGTTCTTTGCTTAAATATATGGTTAAAAACAAAAAACTCACACAAAGCACTGTAGGGTGGCCCATGTTGTACCAGTATCCAAAATGGTGTTTGTCACAGGAAGGCACTGTCTGAGTTTTGATGTTTGATGTCATGCAAAGTTCTCAGGGGAAAGAAAGAAGAAACAAGCATAGATACCAAAACAGCAGACATGTTTCTGACACATTCATTGACTTATTTCTATTCCTGAATGAAAACTAAAATGAGCTGTTGTTGTTTGCTTGATTTTCTATGCTCCAGGTATTGGTAATAACTTCCAAGGAAAAGTTTGGCAACCAGTTTCTTCTTAACTACTGGCTGGGTACAAAATTTTAGGGTGCTTGCAAACCAGAAACACCACCTAGCCTTGCACCGTTACTAAAAGTTGTAATTTAGTTTTGTTTTCATCTGAGACATCAATTGTGTGCTGACACAAATATGTCAAAATCACAAAAGCGTTACCAGCACACCTTTACAGGCAATTCTCTCACATACACTGACAGCCACATTGCTCTAAGCTACGCCTGGTCAAAGACATATCAGAGTTAGTACATCAGCAGCACGTATGGTATTCTGAAATCCAGAGATCACCGAGTAATTTTCTTAACTTTCACTCTTACCAATGGGTATCTGATTTTGCTGAACAAGTAGCACCAACTCTTCTGAATCTGCAGAGTTGAGAAATGTTCCATGTCCAATTCTGTCAGGAGGCAGGCCCAGGAGGATTTTAGTCTCCTCTTCTTGATTAGGAATCTAGGGAGGATATATTTTACATTCTGTCAAGGCAGCATAAACCAGCACATAAAATAATTACAGTCTTCAAATTCTTTTTTCACAGCATATCTTATCCAAAAGAAAGCATTAGTGAGACTAAATATCTGCATTACTTCCCTATAAAGAAACAAGCAGGGCATGGAAATGACTTTCAGCTTGGAATTACAAACTGAAGAAGCTGTAATCCTAAACCAGTATAAAAATCAGATAATTGCTTTTGCTGTTCTGAAATACTTTTAGTTGGAGGCATCAGATCAGCTTTGTATGCCACAGTTTCAGAACTACCCTGTCAGGACTACCTTTAACGCCTGTTTTACACAGGGATTAAAAAAAATGGTCAAAACCATATTTTCAGTATTTATCAGTCTCGTCAGAGTAAACCTCAACCACCACTTCAACAGGTTGTATGCTGAAGCCCAACTCTTTCTGCTATAAGCAAAGTGAACAGAACTAGTCAGGAAAACATGTGAATTTTACTGTACATGACTTATGATAAAAATACCAGGAAGGCAATGGTGGATCTCTTGGAATTTTACTAATTTTTAGTTTCATACCTAACCCCCCAACAGATTTCGTACAGTAAGAACTAATTTGACAGTTCTCATTCAGAACAGATCATTGAAGATTTCTCCTTGTTTTCGTCTCTGTTGTCTAAATGGCCCCCAAACCATTACTGCTTTGGCCTGAGAAATTCAAAACACACAGAAGTTAATTTTAGTTTCATCAAGGTTTTTATAAAATGGGAATTACAGAGAGGGACCAAAATAAAGAAAACTTTTACCTCTGAAAGATGCAATGCCAGCTTTAGACCTGCTTTCTTTGCTTCCAAGAGCGGTTCCAAAAAATCCTTACCATGTCCTGCCTTGAAGACAGAAACACATCACCATTCTACAGCTCGTTTTACAAAACTCTTCCTATTGTGATAATTAAGAAGTCTAGCAATATCAAGATACTTAATGCAAATACAGTTACCCTGAATTCCTTTTCTTTTCCCATTACTTCAGTTTTGAATGGAGCAAGTCACATCTTGCTCTGCTATATGGGCACACTTTAGACGAATCAGTCAAACATCAGATGATGCCCGACTCTGACAAGCCTTGATTTTGATATCCTTTTCACAACTAGCACTTAGAGCTATTTCATTTCAATTTGACAATTATCTTCAAGCATTTTTGTTTTCTTAATATTCAATGAGCATTTGGTGCATCTAAAGGAAATTCAAACTAGCGACAGCTTGCAGTATTATTTAACTTGCCTCAACCCCGTCAATCTGACTAGGACAGTGCCATAACAGACGCTTCCCAGATAAACACTGATTTTCAGTGGCTCTTTTTTGAGTGTCACATATTCATCTATTGATTCTTTGTAAGAGTACTTGTCCCTTATAGCAACCGAGATTAACCTGGTATCAAGATTATGAGCAATCCATTCAAACCAGCAATGAACATCAGACAAAAGCTGGCAAGAACAATTAGAACTGCCTGCTGTTACAAATATATATTTATCTTCAAGAACAGACCAAAATGAAACAAAAACTTACCGTGGGATCACCACTGAAGTCAAGTCCTACTACAACCCCATCAGTGGAAAGAAGGAACTCTTCAGCAAGTTTAACAGTCTGCTTAGCAACTGCTGGGCCACATCTTCTATTTATTGCTATTAACAATCTAGGAGAGAAATGTACCTATTCAGTTAAAACCAGCTGTAATATCAGGAGTCCAACAAATCTGATGCTAACAAAAATAGCACTTCACATCCTTCATGGCCGAGTATAAAAAATATTTGTATAGGAAACTGTGCAAGGAATGAAGGTACCAAAGTGCAGAGAGACACAAACAGGTTAGCCTGGAAAACACAAAAGCCATGATGAGAGGGAGAGCAGAGAACAATACACTGCTCGTTTACTGCTTGCGCTATCAGGCGAGCAACCTCTGCACACGTGAAGATGAGAATTCTTCAGCTTCCACAAATAAATCTGACACGGGTTGCTACTGAGAATATAAAAGACAGGCAAGCAGACTGCCTCCAAGCAACCACTAACACCTTCTGAAACTTTTCTGCTGCTTAGGACTACCTCACCTTTACAGTAGGTAGTTTGTACAATGGATCAAGCAAAAGCTTTGCAATTAATCCAGGCTGTGATAAAGGAGTCTTTAATGCAGTTTCCATCAAACACACTGCTTTTCCTGAAAGTGTTGCAGCGAATGGACAGTCTTGGAGCTGAAAAGCTTTACCCAGTTTCATTATCAGTGAAAAGAAAAAAATCAGGTTTCCATCCAATGTACTCTACCGTTTCCATTCCATGTACTCCAGTTTAAGCACAATTTTCTTTCCTACACTAACAGTCTGTAAACCTCTCTGCAAACTATGACCAAGCATCAGACTACACAAAACCTTGAAACAGAGGTACTCCATGTGCTTTATTTACCTTACATCTATATCCAAGCCTTCTTCTTTACACTGCTTTATACCCTCAAGTACAGTTTCAACATACATCCTTTTGGTCATACCTACAAACACATGTACACATTTGGAATGAACATATTTGAGTTAGTTTTATTATGTTGCAGACCCCGTTTTCTAGCCTCATAAGTTTCCTTTTGCACCTTTGATTTTAGTCCGTAATCTTCTAATCTATATAGTTCTAATAGTGTTTATAAATATAGCTTTATTTTGAAGCATACATTTGAATTAAGCCTCTTCCTAAATATCTGGAAGAAAGTAACTTAGTATGAACCAGAGGGTATCTCTTACGTGTTTCTGTTAAACCATAAGTAAAAGAAAAATTAAAAAACGAAGGAACAAAAAGAAAATATATCAGCTATTAAAAATATTAACAGCCTCAGACATCATACTAAAGCAAATAACCCAAATTCTTGGGTAGTAGTTACAACCAACGCATTTTTGTCTTAAAAACTTCATAGCAAAGTAACATACTTTTACACAGTTAAATCTTTGCTTTTATGTTTTTATTGAACCAGCTAAATCTGATTTTGTTATTAACATAGCCTTAACTAAGTTCCATAGCACATGAGGCTTACAAATTAAAAAACAGAACAGACTGTACCTGTAGACTCTTCTTCTCTAGGAGTGCTCCTCAGTTCCAGATACCTGACACCATCATCGGCAAATTCTTTAATAACATCTTTAGTTATCTGATTAAGAAATAGCATATTCAACATCATGAAAGTAATGCTTATAAAATTGGTTATGTTTTCCTTTGCAAATAAAAGACCCAGTTATTTTTTGCTGTGAAACACTTGTGACTTTTTCAGGCCCTATGTGTTTTTGGTGCTCTCCATCTCTGGAAATACTACCCACCGAGGGCACCTTCAGTTCCCTCAGAGATACGGAAGGGAGTAAGGACAGGAAAGAATTCCCTTGTCTGAATCAGAATACCTCTCAAGCGGGGCAGGCATAACAACCCTTTTCACAGCTGCTGTACCCTTCTCCAAGTTGAACAGACTGCCTGCAAGCCCTTTTACAGGAGGAAAGAAGAGGACATGACACCACTTTCTGTTCCATACTTTGATCACACAACAGTTCTCCCTGACAGTTTCATCATCTGAAGTGAATAAACGGCAATTCTAGTTCTGCTGTTTTGGTACATAATGAACCAAAGAAGAAACAGGAGACTACGGTAAATCAGAACTTTGGTAGCAAGGAATGGATGTCACATTTTTAAAACATTATCAGTCCAAGCATCTGAGTTGTCATAATGACCACCATATTGGAAGCTCATTGCTTTCACAAAAATGAGCTGCAGAAGTTCCATAAAATCCTTTGTTTCAAAATTGATGTAATTTACAATAATAATTCTGAGCTTTGACTGAAGGGACCACTGTTGATACTGTTACCTGGAACCCACTGATGTTAATCAAACTCATTCTGACTGAGTGTATTGCTTGTTTTAAGTGAACTTTTAATTAACTCACCAGTAAAATATCTTCAGTCCTAGTGGTAATCTGATAGATGATCTGGAACATCTGAAAACACCTAAAATAAAAAGTTAAAAAATTAATTGGACAAATTGGACAAATGTTAAACAGCAAAATGAGTATTAAACCAATAAAATCTGCACTTTGAAAACGTGCTCACTGTGCTGAATTAACCAGCTTGGAACTTAAAATGCAAAGACAATCTGAATGGTGATTTCTTATTTTAGATGCGAACAATGCATCTGCAACAGATACTATTATTGTTGTTATCATTGCCACCACCACAAAGCTTTCTGAAGCCCAGACTAAAACATGAAGTTTCCAAAAAAGCAGCTGTACAAGTCAGTTTTCTCTGAAGAGCACGTTACAAGTGAACATTATCAGTCTTTCAAAAAGTGAATCAATCAACATCCATTTAGTTTGCAAACATCTAAGAAGTTACGCTATAAATACAAACAGCAAAAAAACCCTAACAGACTGTCCTGTAACTAAAACTTGAAAATGCATTTTCTGCAGTCAGTGTATGAGGTCATACATCTCTTGGTCTTGAACTTTCAATTAGAAGATACTCAGTAAATGTTGACCCCACACATGTGTGCATACTCACTCTTCTAAGGTTCTTTTCTTTCCTTTGTCAATCACAGTCATTCCGTTCTGGATCTGCAAGTCTGGCTTCCGGGCCATAAGTTTCTTCATAGTGTCAGAACTGATACAGCCATTCAAATGAGCATGAAGTTCCTAGAGAAAAAAAAAAATCCAATGGATTTGTGTCTGGTGAAAAGGATGGCTTCTCCATCTAGGTTGTATCACTGTTCTTGTGTCCTACATTATTGTTTCACTCTGAGTTTGAACATAAAGCAACTGTTATCTCTGTGTTTGGCTAATAACAGATTCTTCATGCCTTTGCATGCACCGTTTCAAGTGAGGCTGTCCCATCTGTTCTCACTTGGTGAGCTCCTCTCAGCATTGGCCTCAATGGGAGCACGGCCAGCTCAGGAAAGGAATTGACACCAGAAATCTAGCAAGATGCTACTGCTGCCTTTGATAGGAAAATGTGTTGAAATTCTAAGTCTCCAAGATTTAGTTATGTTAACTTTGTGAAGTATATTTCGGGTTCCTATTTTAAAAGCTCACAAGCAGAGGAAAAGGGGTCAGACTATCTTAAACACTGAAGGTGCATAACTCCAACTAAACGCCAGGTGCTACAGCTGTTTACTGCTTCTGGAAATCAGGGCAGATACACACCACTAGTTTTTCACTCTTACAAGTGAAATAGCTATCAGAATTCAGTTAGGCATTAAACACAAACCCGGAGAACCATCTGACTGAAAAGGAGCGTGAGAACACAAGGATGGCATCGTGTGATGTGGTTTTGATTGTGCACCTGCTGTACCATCTCTCCGCAGCAGAACGTGCCATTTGTTGTTTTCAAGTCCAGAATAGCAACGCTGATAAACGTGCCATAAGGCATACGAAGGGCCAGCACAGATATGCTAAAAGGATGGCACACCCTTTGGGAAACGGGGAAAACAAGCCTTATCTGTGACAAACTTCTTAGGCTATCTCTGGTGCAAAACAGGACAAAAAGGGAAAACAAAGATCACGCTCAACTGATTTAACTGGAAGCAGCCTTGACACCAAGAACCGCCAAGGCTCACGCTACCGGGTTTTCCTCAGGGACCTCAGGAAAAGCGCTTGTTTGACAGAAACTGAGGGAACAGCAGCTGTCCGCCCGCCCGCCCCAGTGCTGGTGCGCTGCCAGCTCCAGCCCCTCTGAGGGGGGAGCCGGCACTGATCCCCTCCTGGTGCAAGGCAGGAAAAGTTTGGGTATAAAACAACAGTAAGTACCATAGCATAATAGAAAAGTCCTCCAGAATGAAAGACAAATGCAGAAAGCTAAAAAGGTTGCACTCTACAAATATCTAAAGCTTAGCGAAGGTTAATCATCTTTCTGTAGCAGGGATATAATTTCTGTGAAGCTGTCCCGAATAGAAGCCTCTAGCT
>JANHGB010000266.1:0-23014 GCA_026283785.1 Coracopsis vasa | reverse complement strand
GGCTGGGGCTGGTGAGTGGGCGGCAGTCCCTGGCCGTCTGCGAGAGCCTGTCTGCGGCCGCGTTCTGCCGGCGGCGCCTGCCCTGCCTGCTGGTGAAGCTGCGCATGGCGCAGAACCTGCGCCACGCCGTCACCTTCGTGGAGCAGGGCCACGTCCGCGTGGGGCCCGAGGTGGTGACCGACCCCGCCGTCCTCATCCCCCGCGCCGTGGAGGACTTCATCACCTGGGTGGACGCCTCTCGCCTCCGGCAGAAGGTGCTCGACTACAACCAGGAGCGCGACGACTACGACCTGGCTGCCTAGGGATGCGCTGCCCGCCCTGCCCGTGCTGCCCGCATGCCTCTGCCCTGCTCCTGAGGACACGATGGGCAATAAAGACACACGGCGGTACCGCTGTCAGATGTATAGCCCCCCATTAACATACCGGAAAGGGGAGCAAAAAGGAAACCTACAACTGGTACTGTGTTGCTCTGCTTCCAGCTCCCCTTTGCACCTAGCAATTCCATTCATCAGCATAGAGAACGTTCCACATCCGTCGCTCTGAGAAAACACTGGATGGCCCAGCTCATAGAATCACAGAATCAACTAGGTTGGAAAAGACCTTTAAAATCATCAGGTCCAACCATTCTTCTAGGACCGCCAAGACCACCACTAAACCATGACACTGAGGGCCTCCTCCACAGTTTTTGAACACTTCCAGGGACAGTGATTCCACCACTGCCCTGGGCACCCTTCCAGTACCTCTCTGTGAAGAAATCTTTCATGCATTCCCATAAAGTGAAACTGCTCAGAGGGAGCTTTACCTGATGGCAAGAGAGGATGCGCTTGGGTTTAAATACCTGGCCACTACTAATAGCAATTGGAAGAGGGTTTAAGTGTAGCTGAGGATTGAGTTTAAGACTGAGCTTGACAGCTTTGCTGCTGCTCTTTGGAGAGGTGGCCCTGCCAGTTCCTCCTGCAGCTGGCTCAGTGACTGGGAGAGCTGCTCCGGAGTTTCCTCTTGATACCAGGGAATGTGTATATGGGGGAAAGGCAGAGATTGTGTGGGGTCAGCAGTAAACAGGGAAGCTGAGTACTGCATTTCTGGAACTGTAAAAGTTTTAGCCAAAAATGGAATTAAAATTAAAAATAATAAAAAATAAAGCTGACTTCATTTTCATGTGAAATTGTAAAGGGAAGTTTGATGCTCTGGGTTCAGCATCTTGGCTGCACAGGTTTCCAGCTGACAATTAAGCATCATTTATGGAGCCGGATCTAACCAGGGAGGCGTCTGGCAAATGCTGTCCTACCTAGAACTGCAAATCTGGGGGGAGCTTTTGCATTTAGCACAGAAGCCAAACAGTACCTAAGGGGAACCGCAGGCCTCCTGGGGCTGTTGGGAAGTTTATTTCCCTTTGAAATAAAGCACAAAACCAGAAACGGAACAGTTGTTATAAGTAACTGAAGAAATGTGTGTGCTGTTCTATGATGTAGTTTCTCTGAGAGTTTCTTCTCATCTTTAAATATTCTAGTAAGCCCTGTTTGTCAAAAAGCTACAGGCCTTTTTAATGTAACTTTTGGGTTTTTTTTAAAAAGGTACAAGGCTATTACTAGGTTATAAACTGGGATTTTTTTGTATAGATGCCTTTGTTCTCCTACCCAGGGCTACAAAAGGACTTGGCAGTAGGTTTAAGAGCAGAGCTGTAATTGCCCACCTAAGTCTAGAGGGCTGGAGTTCATCTGCAGCCACAAGTCTGGCTTTTCTGAACAGAAAAGGGGTGTTTTGGGGGTATTAAATGACCAGAAACTATCAAATATGATGGCTGTTTTTTGAAAAGCAAACAATTAAAATTCCTACTAGTCTCATAAGCCAAATGCATTAAGCAGAGCATTAAGTTTTAAAGCACTAATAGATACTAAGGACACAAAAGAGATGGGGAAACCCCATTGCTTATCTTATGACCTACTCCTATTTATACTTGAATTTCAGTAAAACATCACCTGTAATACCTTAGCATTTTTTGGGGGGCATGCACCTTGCTTATGGTAAGAAATGCAAATTGAAAAGATGTTTTGCATCTGGAGCATGACTTTCCTTAATCTAAGCCAATGTCATTTCTTGTGAAATCCAAAAGGTGCCTAATTCAGGTACAGGTAAAAATGATGTATTTGCTCCGCTTTACTTTTTAGGGGGGATCAGAATCACAGAATGGTTTGGGTTGGAAAGAACCTTAAGATCATCTGGTTCCAACCCCTGCCACAGGCAGGGACATCTTCCACTAGACCAAGTTCCTCCAAGGCCTGTCCAACCTGGCCTTGAACACTGCCAGGGATGGGGCAGCCACAGCTTCTCTGGGCAACCTGTGCCAGTGCCTCACCACCCTCATAGTGAAGAACATCTTCCTAGTAACTAATCTAAATCTCCCCTCTTTCAGTTTAAAGCCATTCCCCCTTGTCCTGTCGCTTCGTAAAACAAACACTTCGTTTTCCAGCATTCTTGTAGGCCCCCTTTAGAATTAAATAACAGCACAGCGACATGCCCTGTACAGGGCATTTTACTACTCGGATGCTAAACTGCTGCTCTGCCCAGTTTGTCTACCTCTGAAAGGAACAGCAGAAAAAGAAATGTTGAACCTGCATCCTGTTAGCCTCTGTAGTTTATACCATAAGCCTGTTCTTTTTGTCCTAACCCAACTTGTCATCATTTATGTGCCTCCAGCACTTGTAGCAGAAGAGAAACAGCCCAAAACCCTATAGCTGTTAAATTAAGTGCTGGGAATTGATTTTCTTATGGATACTGTGAGACAACAGCATCCATCATGCCAGCTCTCCTCCTGCAGTACTAGAAATCAAATTCTTACATTCTTACTTAAGAAATGCATCAGGCTGTTTATCATAGAAAGTTATGCTGTATGTTTATCATAGAATCACAGAATCAGCTAGATTGGAAGAGACCTTCAAGATCATCAAGTCCAAACTTTACCCCAGTCTGTGTATGTCTTAACCCTGGAATCCTGCAGCCCAGCTGGTTGTACAATAGGTGATGTCTGAGATGAGTGTCCTTCTCCTAGATTTTTAACAACTGGAGTCCACGCATGCCCTGGACAATACTGGATCCACTTCAAGTGCAATAAACAGGGTGTTATCTCAGTGTGAAAATGGAAGTTGAAGTTGTACCTGACAGCAGCATGCCCACATTGGTGCTTATGAGTACTGTCAGGCAGATGATGGTTTCTTCATGTGTAATGGTGTTTTTGGCCTGTAGTTCATGGGTTTGAGTTTGTTTGCCAGAGCCAACATGGTGTGGCTGTCACCAGGCAGTTCCTGCAGCAGCTCTGGAGCTGGGGATTGGAAGGGCGCAGGAACCAGCTCCAACAGCTTTTCTGGGCACTTAAATTTCAAGGCTGGATCCAATGTTGGTATAAATTGGCACTGACTTCCCTGGGTCTGTGTAAGCTGGCAAAAGGAGGTAATCTGCCATTGTGCTTTTGGGGACCAGATCCTGCCAACTCTCCAGTGCTATGAGGGCTTGCAGTGGGAGAGCTTAGGCACACGAGAGCAGCAGGACAGGGTTGTGGGTGTCACTGTGCTTCTTCCTGGCACCTTCCCCACTGCGTTTGCCATTCCTCAGGCTGCTCAGCATCTCCATGCAGCCTGTGGGGAGTTACTGGTGGAGGAGAACAGAGGATGGGGGTGCTGGTGTTGAGGTGACCTCTCCCTGTGCCTGAAAAAACTCATCTCTGCCACCTCTATAAATATCCATCCCAGCAGCTGGGGGATGGAGAGGTGCCAGCTTCTCCAGCAAGGGAGGACGAAGCTGCAGTGGGGTCTGGGCAGTGCAAGAGCAAACAGGGAGCAGTTGCTATGCAGGAGCTCTCACTTGGACAGTGGGCAGCAGCAGGGGAGGTTTTACCAGCGCCTACAGTTTTAGAGGGGGTTTTCCCTCCTTGTTTTACTTTTTTTCCTCTTTGTTTTCCACTGACCTTGGCTTGTCCTGTATTTGAAGGCTGCGAAAGCAGGGGAGCGGAGCCTAGCCAACGTGGGGGAGCAGGAGAGAGCTCTTCACACTGAGCCTTTTGTGTTGCAGAGTGCAAATGGCTGAGGCTGTCACTGAGATGCAAATGTGTATTTTTCCACTGATGTGAGACACTTCTTTTTTTTCCAGTAAACAAGCACACAGCACTTTTTAAAGGCTGCTTCCATCCAACAAGTGTTCAAGGCCAGGCTGGATGGGGCTTGGAGCAACCTGGTCTAGTGGAAGGTGTTCCTGCCCGTGGCAGTGGGGTTGGAACTGGATGAGCTTTAAGGTCTCTTCCAACCCAAACTATTCTGTGATTCCATGATTCTTAACATCTTGGTGTGGCTTAGTGCAGGGGTGGTGTTGACCTCAGTAATTCGGTGACAGCACATCACCATGAGCACAGATGGCACATGAGGCTGGGGAAGGAGAGTACATGCTTTCTCTGGATGAAAAATTGAGACAGAGAAGCAAAGGTGGAGCTGGGTGATTCCCAGCCTTTCAGGTGATGCTCCTGTATCCCAGGTTAGGCCAGGTCCTTCCAGCAATGTCTCCATGTGCTCATCTCAGTAGTACACCCCAGTGAGATGCTCTGCAGCAGATGGATGTGTCACTGCCCTCTTCGGTAATTTAAGTACATTCCCTGCCTGATTTGGCACTGCAGATTGAACCAGAGCAATTTCTGATCACTGAGGCATGGGATCACTGTAGTCCCTACCCCAGATATCAAAGCATTTCAACATTCACTGGGTCTGGGGGGAAAAGCACTCTTAAGAGTTATGACAGCATTTATCTTAAAGCCCCAGTTCTGGCCCCTGCTCTTAGCTGCCTCATTTTAGTCACTGAAGCAACTCTTTGAGCCTGCAGCAGGACGTGGGTGGTGGAAAACCTGTCTGCTGCGTGGTTGGGCAATGGGGGTGGGACATTGGGACTTCGGGTGAAAGCAGCAGGCAGCAGCTTTGGAATCAGCAGGAGGAGGCACCTGCGTTCAGCCTTCCCATAAACTGGAGCTTCTGGATCCAAGGGTTAAATTCAAGTGTACCTCCTTCAGCGCGAATGACCATTCTCACTTCCCTGCAAGCACAACTCCATTGCAGATAGGTCCCTTCGCCCCTTATAGTATCTGATTTTGAAGACATAAATTGTTTCACTTCCAGCAGGGAGAGCAAAAGGAGAGGCAAACCGCTAACAACCTCCAGAGATGGAGATCTGATCATCTCCTGTTTCCGCCTAGAGCTGCCCCATTAGAGGACCCTGCATGTCCCCAGTTGTAAGTCACAACAGCTTCTCGGCTGCTGTAAATCATGTCAGCAGGGCTGGTAAGTGCAAGCTCAGATGGCATTGCCAGTCTTGGTTCCTGCCCTAAAAAGCCACCACCTGCTGCTCCTGGAGGTGGCTGTGTCACAGGCTAAAGTACAGCCAGGCTCTGTTAGTGTCTGATTAACGTTACCCTTGTCACCTGTAGCTGAGCTCAGTGGGCTTAAAGTACATCAGGGGAAGCCACATCCTAAACCCAACATCCCTTTCCCTGCAGCTCCAGCAGCAGCCAGGGTGCAGGGTCCCACCTTGCAGATGCTGGGTCCGGGGAAGATGAATGCCATAATGCAGAGGACCCACAACCTCATGCTCTGTGTCCCTCGCAGCCTCCCAGAAGAATTTAGGTTGGGAAGGACCATTGGAGGTCATGTAGTCCAAAGGCCTGCTCAAAGCAGGGTATGTATAGGGCTGCCTCGGTTTTGCATGTCTCAGTGTTGGACACGTGAAGCAGAGTTTAATCACCCTTGCTATGAATTATTTTTTCCTGTTCCATCTAGTCTGAGTTTCCCTTAGTGCAGCCTGGGACTGCTGTGTCTCATCCCCACGCTGGGCATGTCCATGTCAGGAGGTGGGTTACTTTTCCCTGCAGGAAAACTCCATTCACCTTTCCTCTGAACACTGGCACACTACACACAACAGGAAGGGCCATGTCCACCATGACCCCCCGTGCAGCTTACCCAGAGCAAATGTGACCCCTCTTCAGGGACACACGGGGATCTGGGGGTGGTTAAAGGCTGGGAGGAAGCGGAGAAGCTTGAGCCTGTGAGGATCTGGGACAGGCTTTGGGAAGAGCAAGCTGAAGCCAGGGAGCGGGAGCACTGGCAAGCTGCGCCAGGGACTGCACAGAAACTACCCAGCTCCTTAAAATCCCCCTCGCACCACGGTTGCTCCTCCCATGCTATCCCCGGATCCTTCTTCCCCGTGTAGCAGTGCCTGGCACTCCACATACCTGGCGTGTACTGTCCCAGCTGCCCTGCGCTCCCGTCCCGCTGGCTGGAGGGGCAGGACGGACCCGTCGGCCACCGTCGTCCCTCCGGAGCCCGGCGGGAGGCGGCTGCTCCCGCAGAAGGACGTTTCTCTCGCACGCAGACCGGCGGCCGGGCTCTCTCTGAAGGGGAGGGACCAAACTTTGCCTTAGTTTTCAGATGGGACAGTCTTCCTGGGAGAGACCGTCGCTGGGCCTGGAAAAGTGTCTGGCATGGAGCCATCCCTAAAAATCACTGCGCGCCGCACAGGACCCCGCTGCTGCTTAGGCGCTGGGCTGTGCCTTTGCACGGCAGTGACGGGTTTATGCATGGGATTGCTGGCATGCGGCTGTGAGCTTTCCTGGCTTTCCTCTGGTGCTGCCGAGTGTGGCGGGTCAAGCACTGGGGTCCCAGTGAGGAAATCCACCCAGCCATGTTGCAACATCCTGCTGAGGAGCTGCGACGCCTACGGGATGCTTTTGGGTGGGGAGAGGGGACCTGCAGCAGGGAGAGAGCACTGCCCTTTGGGTCAAGGTCCCTCCATAAACATCCAAATCTTCTCCTCTGGGCTCATGAAAAAGGGTAACAACATTCCAGGGAAAACCATCTCACTTTTGGGTCAACTTGAGCAGTTTGAGAGGGATCAACCGCAGGTCCGAACAGACTGGGCAGATCTGCACCTACTTCCCCACTCCTTTACACAGCCCTGGCGTTTGCCCCTCGATAACGCCGAGTTTAGGGAATTAACCCCCAAACCAGCACCAAAAATAAAAGATCAGTTTTCTGAGAGAGCAACAAGTTGGTCCAGCTGATGAAACAGCCATCTGAGCTTCAAGGCCAGCTAAGGGAGGCAGCAGGGGAGGAACAGGAGGTAAAATTTGGCTTATGAAGCTGCATCCTTGGAGAGCTGGTGAGCTCTGGGGGTGGGATTGTTGGCTTCTCTTCTTCCACTTTGCATGTACATGTGTGGATATAAACTGAAGCTAGCAGATCACAGAGGTGCTTGAAATTTAAGTTATATTTTTATACTATGAATTTTGTTGGCAATTCCTTGAAAAAGAACAAGGAAGTGGCATGAAAAGATCCAAGATTATTACTACTTTTCCTGCACTTTTGTCCAGCACTCATTTCAGTGATGGACTGGATGCATTAAAGCGTAACATTTTCAAGATAGACTTAATGCTGATGAAAGGTCTTGAAAAACAACTCTGAAGACCTTTATTTAATCTAAAGGGACAGGTTCTTCAAGGTTAGTGTGAGACAATGAGGAGGAGACAGTGCGTAAGTGGTTAAAGCAACAGAGACATGCCAAAGCCAATGATACTTTGGCAGCCCACTGAGGAGTTCCAAAATTTATTATATCTTTTAATATATTCAGATATTCCCTGATATGCAGGAGTTGAACTCAGTAAATGTCATGTATGGGTCTTTGTCTTGTATCTGGGCTACACAGTCCAGCCACATAAGTCAGGGGACCTGCTTGGTGATTCCCCCTGACCTTTTTAATCTCATCCTTTTCTTACAAGAAAGCAGGGTAGATATGGTTGTGTGTCCCTCCAGCCTGGATCTGGGATGTGGTTGGGATGTTTGTGGGAGTTGGGAGCAGGGAAATGGCCCCATCCACCTCTGGCTCCCAGGATGTAGCCCCAGCATTGGAAACCTTCTCTCACATCAGCCTCTGCAAGCTCCAATGTTGGTTCTTTCCAGCGTGCTGAGTGTGGAAATCACACTCTTTTCAATCTGTGAAAATTATTCCATGGAGTAAACACAATGCAAAACGCAAAGCAAGGCTATGGAGATGGGGTTTTGAAGCAACATGCCATAGCTTGATTATTTGCACCAAAGAACTTCAGGAGATACCTTCACAGACATTTCTTTCATTGCAATAAAGCACCACCAATAATGGATCTGCAGCTCTGGCAAGGGAGGAGCCAGTTTCTATGGTAGTGAGTACTAACAGACCCCATAGCAAATGTTTGGCCTGAGCTGGCTGTTTGTTAGCAACATCCTTGAGAAATGCAACATGGTTTTATGTAGAAGTCCTTTGTATGAAGGGCTGCACTTTTCTCCAGATTTCCTTGACTACAAACCAAACATCACTGTCACCCTGTGATCACTAGTTTGGATAAACTGTTTTTCTTTTTCCCCACTGATTCTTTTTTCCTTATTTTTGGATAAATCCTGGTTTCTCACAGTGCGTGTCTCATTTTTAATATAGATGCTGCTTGATCTGTTAAAATTACTCTTGAGAGAAGCCGATACATCAGTGAACACCCACTAATCAACCATCACTCTTTTACCAGGCACCTTTCTGAAGTGTGCAGCATGACAGAGCTCCACGAAGCTGTGGCTGTGGGGGACTACGACCTGGTGGATGAGATTTTGAGGACAGGGCGCTGTGACCCGAATCACAAGGATGCCGACTGGCACGACAGGACCCCGCTGCACTGGGCTGCTGCAAAAGGTAAAGGTACCACCTGCTCTCTTACCTCTGCAAACTGACATCATAGGTGATGCTAATTGTAATTACATCTCACTATGATGGCAGTTAATGCTGGTGGTAGTCACAGCTCATATCTGATTGTTCTGTCCTTAATGAGCGAGAAAAAGGAAAATAAAAATTTAAATGGGAAATTTGCCTCCAAAATAATTTATGGGATGGCCAACAATGGGTTCTTTTGGGGCTTTTTCCATCATGTGAAAATTTAGCTTACATGATACGTGCATATAGCATGTCTGCTTGTCCCTCATATTACTTTTCTAAGATGTGGCTTCATACAGTGCAGAGGAGTGATTTCTCATGTACATCTGCCTGAGTGAGCAGAAAGTCAAACCCACTATATTTGTACCAGGTGTTTATCAAACCCAATAGAACAAAATAATTACAGTGTGTTTTACATTGCCCTCCCTTTATCCCACCTAGTTGAATGAACAACACAGGATCAGAATTGCTTGTAGCTCCCATATGGTCTTTCACTGTCAGAAGTGTTAAAGTCAAATACGCATTTGCAGCCCAAAAAAGAGATGAATGCAACAATATATAATGTATAATTGTACACAGTGTCCTCCTCCATGCTAGGGCATTTGTTACACATTGGGATCTCACATCATGGCATCTGTCTCTGCTCAGAAATTAAGTATGTGATTTGCTGGTTTACACTTGGCACAATGTTTTACTTTTGCCCTGGTGAATTATTACTTGTTTGAGCATCAGCAAAGGGAACTGAGCTATTTAAGAAAATGATGATTGGAGACTGGCATGGTTTCAGTGCCATTGGGAATGATCTAGTTCAGTCAAGACAGTGTGAAGCTGGGTAGAAATAACTTTTTTTTCTTCTTTAAGCAATTCCACAAGTTAGAAGAATGTGAAGGTGAATGAGAACAAGTGATTTCTCTATCTCCTATCAAACAAACCTTTGTTTTAGTAAAGCTGTTCACAGGTTTTTCAGTTTTTTAATGTTTAAATTTTAGTTTGCATTGAACTAAAACCCAAAACGAAACAATGAAATACTCAGTAGCCAAATGGTCCATGACTAATTGAGGTGTGCTGTTCAGAAATTAATAGAAATCTTTTTGATTGTATTGTTGACTTGTTGCAAAATTCTTCTGGAAGCAGTCTAGTTTGGGGGGAAAAAATCAGCATTTTCTAGTGAGTATCATTTATTTGATAAATCATGGCCAGGTCATGAGTAAAATCCATCTTTGCATGGTGAGGGCATTATGGTCAGCTGTGTGTGACCGTCTTCAGCATCCTGAAGGTATAAGGTCTAATGCATGTGCATCTTCTCTCCGTGTTTTGCTGTCCAACACAAGGGCAATCGGAGCTGGTCAAGCTCCTCGTGGATCACGGCGCCCGGCATTGCCTGCGGACTGAGGTAGGCTGGACTCCAGCTCACTTTGCTGCCGAGGCGGGCAGGCTGGGTGTGCTTCGCACCCTTCATTCCCTGCACGCTGCCATGGACGCGGCCGACCTCTTTGGTGACACTCCCAAGAGGCTTGCGGAAATCTACGGTCACCAAGACTGCTCCAGGTTCCTAGAAAGGTGAGTAGCAATGGCCAGTGCTGCTGCAGCACCTGATGGGGCTTGTCACGAATCCTCATTGAGGATCCCGCTGACTACACCTGTAGGTCACAAATGAGTGGTTTAGGGTCACTCAAAGAATCACTGCCAAAGGTCTTAGCAAAAGTGGGTTTAATATTAACTAACTTGTGAAAGTGTGACTTAACAAAGCTCGATGGCAAGGTTCACTCTAGTACTTGCTACGTGGAAGAAATTCTTCCCTGTGAGGGTGCTGAGGTGCTGGCACAGGTTGTCCAGAGAAGCTCTGGCTGCCCATCCCTGGCAGTGTTCAAGGCCAGGTTGGACGGGGCTTGGAGCAACCTGGTCTAGTGGAAGGTGTCCCTGCTTGTGGCAGGGGGGTGGAACTGGATGAGATTTAAGGTTCCTTCTGACACAAGCCTTTCTGGGATTCTGTGATTCTATGACTCATGTAGCTGATGGAGGGCTTTCTGAGGTGGCTGAGTGAGGTGGAAAACTTGTCTCTCAGACCCACATGCTGGCCTCACTCACCCTGTTGCTGCATGGCTCATCTAGGAGCATGGCTGGAACAATTTAACAACTGGGAAGATGCTTTGAGTGCCCGTGCTTAGGACATTGTATAAGACGCTTGAAGTCTGTGAGATCACCTCACACCCCTAACACAGCCTGTGGGCAGCCAAGAGTTATCACTGGGACTCAGGAACCCTTAAAGTCCAACCACTATAATTTACAACCACAGTGATCCCCTTCACCTTCATACAACAGTTTCACCTTCTCATGTCAGCAAGCTTGGAGTTAATCAGGATGAATTACTGGCATTTATAGTATAATCACATCTACCTTCTGCTCCTTCAGATGTGCAGAACATCCCAGAGGTGATGCCCATGGTCAGGCAGCACTCTGTGGCTCCGGTGGGAGCTGGGCAATACTGATGGGCCCTGCAGACAGAAAATAAAGTGTGTGTCTGCACGCTAATGCTGTGCAGCAGAGTAGGTCTGCCCTCCACTCATGGTGTGCGTGTTATCGGTATGTAAATATGAGGGATATTTTGTTACAGAGCACCACCGTCAGTTTTGGATATTTGCCTCTCATGCAAAAAGAGAGAAAAAGCAAGTTTTTAAAGTCTGAGGGTCTGTGCCAAATGCAGACGTGTATTATAACAGGGCTCTGAGCATTCAAATCCTTCCTAAACCCCAGTTCAGCCCCCTCCAGCACCACCACGACCCTTGCCCACTGTGTCTCTTATCCCAGGTGTGCCAGCTGCACATCAACATGGAAATATTACATGTATCGACATGTAAATACTATTAACATGCAAATATTGATAATATTCTGCTACAGAGTATCTGCCACTCACCGAGGTTTGCATGGGCATGCAAAGGACAGGAAACAGCCTTCAAACCATGGCTGAATCTGAATAACAAACACATGATTTGCATCAGGGTTTTTTTACACGAGAAGGGCTTTACCCTGGATGCTGTGGGAGCTGCCAAGGATAGGGCCAAGCTGCCACAGAGACACTGCCTGTGCCTGCCACCAGCTCTCTGCAGAGTTCTGAGTGTTGAATGCACCAAAGGCTCCAGCTATTCTAAGTCCAGGGCATATATGCATTCATAATATGTGTGTGTGTGTGTGTGTATACACCAAAATAAATATATAAAAAAGTGCCCAGAAAGAGGTTTCTTGCCCTTGGTAGCAGATACTTTAGAACAGACCAGAATACAATAGATTATAATACAATAGAATAGAATAGTTCAGCTGGAAGGGGCCTGCAATGAGTCCAACTGTCAGACCCCTTCATGGATGACCAAAAGTGAAAGCATGTATTAAGGGCATTGTCAAATGCCTCTTAAACACTGTCAGACAATGGAGCATTGACCATCTTTCTCAAACATATGTGTATATAGAAAGAGTGAGCCAGTGCATCTCTGTGGAGCCATTGTCTTTGTTCCTTGCTTTCAACCAGAACAACATTGCACTGATGTGACAGAGCTGCTGTATTACAGAGAAAAGGATTTTTCCTGATATCTAGTGATATTTCTGACAGACCTCCATGAACACTGAGTACCTACAAAAATCAGTCCTCTGCAGTAGGAGGAAAGGGTTTGTCTTCTTTTGGACAAGTTTTACACTTAAGAGTGTCCAGTGAAAGAGAACTAGTGACTTAAATCTTGGTGGTTGACATGATCTTCAAAGGTCCCTTCTGACCCAAACCATTCCATGATTCTATGTTGTATGACTTGGAACTGAAGGATAGATGTACTTGTCATTTGGCATTAAGAGTTTCTAGTACTTATGAATGAGCAGTAAAAAAAAAATAAATAAATTGGGAATGTTGCAGTGAGTTAATATACCATGTACAGTTGCATTAAATGTGCTTAAGCCTATTTAAAAGCACAGACATTCACAAGATCAGTCTTTGAGAGCTTTGATGGCTAAAATTACGATTCCGATGGTGAAAGTCCAATCTTTGTCACTTACCAAAGGTTTCCCACTTCAGCCCAACTCTCAGTGAGTACCTGGTTGCATGAGGTGATGAATGCTGTTAGATTTGGGATGAACCTCAGTGTTTTCTTATGTATTGCTGGTGTTGTGAACATACCAATACATGATGTAGATGGGCTGCTTATGGGTGGTGGTGTGACTGTGATGTGCCCACTATTGTATTGAAGATGCTCTCTTGCTTTCTTCTCCAGAGCAGAGGTGGAGAGCAGAAACTATCGCAGGACAGCAGCAATGAAAGGAATCCCATTAGACCTGGTTGATGAAGACTGGGAACGCAAGAAAGAAGAACTTAAGAGAAACCCACCATGTTCTTGGAAGAGCTATACATCCTTTGCGCAAAAGAAAAGTCCAAAAAAAAGGGGGAAGCAGTAGTGTGCCCTGCCTATTTGGTGCCACTGACAACTTGCAGTGCAGAGCAAAGACCCTGGCAGACCTCAGGTGCACCTGCAGGGTGAAATATGGATGAACAGAAGCAGATGGCCACAAGGATGCATCCCTGTGATGTACTGTAAATACTCTTGTTCACAGTGAGCACGTACAAGTGTCTCTTTCTGTCTGTGTGTCTGTATGTGTCAGATCTCAGAAAACTGCAGAGGATGATTAAATACACTTATACTCAAATTCACTGAAATGTATAAATTTACAGAAATGACAGCAGTTTCTTATATTGTCCGAGAGGGAAATGGTTTTGCTCCTAACTGATTAATGAAAGCACCTGGAACTGTTCTGCTCACTCTGCTGATGTCCATGGCCTTCGCTTATTTGCTCTCATCCTGAGTCACCAGGAGGCTCTGTAGGGGCTTGTAGCCTCTGGTGATGCCTCTCACTTTGCGAGTGGGATGTAGTTGTTTCTTCTGGCTGAAGGGGAGGTGCTGATGTTGACCTTCTACTGTCATTGCTTCTTTCGGACATGTGTGGCTGCCAAGACAGTTGCAGCACTGCCTCATGTTTAGCAGTGCCCCCAGCCATTTTTATGCCTATGCTCATAGGAATGCTGTGGAGCTGATCCTGAGCAGTCCCTCTGCACTTCAACACTCTTCATGGGGAAATAATTTTTAGCTGTTTCACTTCTAAATCATAAAGAGTTTGGATTTGACCCAGAGCAGTTTTCCATTCCATGCCAGCAGTGGGCAGCCGTTTGTATTGACTTCTGACATCTTTTATGTGTCTGCTTTGCCTGTTCTTGTGTATCTGCCTTCCTTCCCATCTGCTTCCCCTCCACTACCCAGACCTTGTGCTTCTGGAGTGCCTTGGTTACATGTGTCCTTCACACAGCACTTGGGCACTGCAGTTGTAACCAACAGCACTGTGATCCATCTCCCTACTCTAGATTTCCAGGGATTAATTCAGCCATCCACACAGAGGTGTCTATGCCATGAGAGATGCTCTCAAGTACCCAGACTGACCCTGCAGATCTACAGAAGATCTTGTGCTGTAGCTCCCAACCCCATGCAGATGTCTCAGGTACCATAGGCATCCCAGATGAGTCAGGATGCCTATGGGAAAAAAGTCAAGCTCCCAGCTTTGTCTTGATCTTAAGGTCCTTTCCAACCCTAACCATTCGATGATTCTATGATTTGTAAGTCCCAAGCCATGTGAGACATTGACACCATTCACAGGTGGCCTGACTGTTGAATTGGTGACAGTGCAAGTGGAGACACGTGTTGGACAGAGTACCTGTTGCCATACTGATAAACTAAACAGGGCTGTTTCTAGCCCTGAGGCCAGCTGGTGAAGTGTCCTGTAGTTGAGGAACACTTTCCCTGGGGCCGGGCACATCACTGCATCTCTCCAGAGAGCACCTGTAGCATACGAGCTGTGCACTGCAGCTGTGCTGTTTCATAACCTGTCTCCTCCAGTACCGGCGGGCTGGGGCTGGATGCTGGAAACCGGAGGGTGATGCTGCGTTGTGCATCATGTTCACAAGGGGTTTATGGAGGTGGAAGAAGGTATCTTCATCATGACGTAATTGGGCTGCATTCTTTTGTGCAATAGTATCTGCAAGATGCTGGTTTTGCCTGTTGAGTTTTGTGGCATGTGTGGTTTTGAGGGATGATGTTGCATGGGTTGTAGGGAGTAATTTGGTCTTGTGATTGGGACTGTCATATTAAACGATCAACTGCATGAGCAACAGAGGGAAGGAAAGGAGGTGTGGTAGTTCCTGCCCTTTAAAAAGGCCTTTGAGGCTGCAGACATGTGTCTGGATGAGGTCTTTAAGATCTGCCTCTGTCTCGACACAGAGTGTCTCAACAGATTGAGTGTTGTAGTGTCTCCTGCTGCCCAAATGGGACTCTGTAGAGTTTGGCGTCTGATCTAAAAAGAACAATTACAGCTAAAGGCAAACAGGTAAAGGCAGTGTCCTCTGAGTGTCTGATTTTGATCAGATGAATCAAACCCTTTGAACCCATCTTTGTTACAGAACAACACAAATGAAATCTTTTTGTTTGTGGGTTGTTTTTTTTTTTGCTTTACTATTGCAGGAAAAGCCAGAAAAGAGCGAAAGCTGATGATTTAAAACCAGCTCCTTGTACTTTCCTTTTAAGCTCTTCCCCTTTCATTTTTGCGGGGACAGAGAGGAAGAGGGAAGGGGGTGGTCTTTTGCTCACAGGTGAAAAAGCTGATGGGTCAAGATGAAGACAGGGAGATCACTCACCAATTGCCATCACGAGCCAAACAAACTTGACTTAGGAAAAATCAGTTTAATTTATTGCCAATTGAAAATTAAAGTAGGATGATGAAGAACAAAGACAAAACCAAAATACATGACTTCCACCCCCTCTTCTCAGCCTCACTCCTTCATTCCCAGCTTCTCTACCTCCTTCCCTTGAGCAGTGCAAGGGAACGGGAATTGCGGTTAATCCATAATTTATTGTCTTTTCCACTTCTTCCTCCTCACACTCTTCTTGTGTCCCAGCATGGGTCCCTCCCATGGACTGCAGTCCTTCAGGATAAGCCTGCTCCAGTGTAGGCTCCCTACAGGTTTCAGTCCTTCGAGGCGTACCCACATCCGTCTGCTCCAGCGTGGGGTCCTCCATGGGCTGCAGGAGGATATCTGCTCCACCGTGGACCTCCATGTGGTGCAGGGGAATCTGCTCCAGTGCCTGGAGCACCTCCTCCCATTCCTTCTCTGACCCTGTTTGCTGCAGGACCGTTTCTCACAATTTCCCTCACTCCTCACTGCTGGGCTGTGGTTTTCCCCTTCTTAAAGATATTTTCCCAGAGGCACCACCAGCACCGCTGACGGGCTGATCTGTGTCCTGCTGCGGTGGCTCCATTGGAACTGTATGGAACTGGCTTTCCCTGGCATGGGGAGGCCTTGACCTTGCCTCAGAGAGGGTCCCATGGAACCCACAACTGCCAACACCTGGCATGAACACCACGTACAACTGCAGTGGGTCACTGCAAGAGGACAGCTTGACTTGCACAAACCCCACTGTCCTCGGTGTTTTACTGCTCCAGAGTCCATTGGCAACAGCAGATGTCATGAGAAAGAAAACGCAGAGCAGGAGCGCAGTCACACAGAGCAGGGGAAATCATGTTTTCATATGAAGTGAGGCAGAGAGAGGACACATAAAGCTGGTGTGGTACGGGGGCTTTCCACCCCACTGTCCACCCTGAGGCCATTTCTGCATTGCTAAAGCCAGTTGGCACTTCTGGTGAATTATACTGATCAACATATTCACACTTATATTATAAACCAATGTGAGATAGTGATACAGCTCATATTATTACAGACAGTGAAAGCAGAAATAAATGTGAAACAACAAATAGATATAAACATGTTTAGTTCAGTAGTTTCAATCAGCAGATACCAAATTTTTAGGAGATTTGCAGTAGAGTTATTCCGCATTTGCATCTAGCCCATGTACCAGGTCTGATTTACTTTGTTATTGACAATAATTTAACACAAAGAATTATATAAAGGATAATAGTAATTTATTTAACTGAGAAGAAATGAAAGAATTGTAATGAAGCTTTCTTAACTTAGTGAAGCTAGAACATCTGTATCATCTACACTGACTGGAGAGTTGCATTAGAGATTAAATTACTTGGGTTTTATAACAAAATATCAACATTTTTAATGGTCTTTTATTGCAGTTCCTACTTCTTGCAAACCTTGCACTTCACACAGGGCAGAGTCCTTAGCAGTGCATTTTTCAGTTTGGAATTGCTGAAAATCAGAGTAAGGGAATGAAGAGACGGAAAAGAATACTGGAATATGAAAATGAGAAATGACACAGTATTTTCCTTCTCCGTGGCATAAACCGGTGTCAAGATCAAACATATAAAATTAAAGCCGTAAATGATGAAGATGGACAGATTAGATTTTATGGCTTTGATATAGGCATCCATGTTGAGTTCCTTCATTGAGTTGGTCTGCATCCTGCGTTTTTGTCTCCAGAGAGAAAAGATGAGTAGGACAGAAAAGATGACTGCCATGAATGAAGCGGCAAATCCAAAGCCGTTGATGAGAAAAACAGGAAAAAATTCTTCACTCATTCTGACATCCATTTTCCAGAAGTGTTCTGGGGTGGTGGAATTGCGGTGGATACAGTTTGCCTGATCAGTGGTGTAGTAGACAATGATGCAGATGACCAGAGATAAAAGCACTGAAGCCAGCAACAGCCATGGCACAATCCTGTCAATTTTCACTTTCAGGTAGAGGAAGAAGGTGTACCTGTAATTGGCAATTTTTATGCAATAAAACACACACAGACAGGCAGAAACCCACAAGTTGGAGGAACTTAAAAAGCTTTGAACAGCTACAACTACTTGGGGTATGGGGTGAGTATAAAAGTATGTGGGATAAATTACTGAGAGAAAGCAATACACCCATGTGATGATCAAATACCCAAACCTGGAGCATCCTAGAAACAGCAAAACCTTCTCATTAGAGTTAAAGCTTTTCTTTTTGACCCAAGAAATACAAATCATAGACACGATGAAAGCATTTATCCACGTGCCAGCAAGTGTCTGAAATGTGATGATGGCAATAGTCAGGGCATGATATGAAGTGACATTAAATTCTTCTCGAGTGAAGCACAAATTCATCCTCCAAGATGGACGGTGATGCTCTGCTGGAAAAGTAGGTTCTTGCACCAATGCTTAACGCAGGTTAGCAACTGCTGTTCTATGAGTGTCATGTAAGGAAGCTTTATAGAGCAGGGAGGAGGGCTGGGATTTTGGTGCTGCTCGTGTTCAGAGCAGGGCAGGTGCAGGAATGTAAATGTGCTGGGTGTTCCCTTACCTGGTATCAGTGTCAGTCTTCAGTATTTGAATTTCGGTTCGCAAGAGCTGTGCTGAATGACACAGACAATGTGGATGTTTTTCTGCAATGGACAATGTTGTGATTTAGTGACTGGAAAAGATTTAAACCCAACAAATGGCTATACAGCTACATGAAATAAACCACCATCATTTTCTCTCTTCAGAACGATGCACTTGTTTTCTGGGGGATATAAATGCAGGCGCTGCTCTTTAAATATTACAAATGTGTAGGATGCCCAAACTCTTCATCATAAATTTGGAAATACATTCAGCTGCTCCTGAGAAAGGCTCAGCAACATCCCCACTGTGCTCTTCTGCAGCACAACTCCCAGAGAAACCTTGGCAGTGGCTCTAATCCAACTTCTACTTTGTTGATGTGAATTTATCTTGAGTTGGTTGGTTACACGTGATCCGTGACCAAGATGTGAAGCTCAAGTACCTTCATCCCTGCCACAGGGTTTCAGAGCATTGCATTGACAGAGCTTTTATTTTCTGTCATTGCCCATTTTCTGCTTTATGCTCTGGTGTAAGTTTCCTCTAGTTTTGGTGACAGAACAGAAAATGTGGTGTAGCGTTCGGGGTTTTCTTCTTCTCTTCATATGTATGTGAGGAGAGCATAAGTTATCTCTATAACAAAAGGGCTGAAAATTAACTGCGTGTGCCAGGATTGTGCTTGTACAAGGGCACTAAATGAAAATGCTACACTAGCAGGACCTTACAGTGGCTGGGGTTTGGTCTCAGCTCTGTGTGGGGGATCTGGCACCTTACAAAAAATAAGAGTGTAAAATTAGATCTTCAAATGCTTTTTAAAGCATGGAAGATGTGGATCAGCTGCTTAAAAAAGCATTGTCTGCTGCCAGTCCCCCCCAGCACCACTGTAGAAGGGAAAAGATATTTCAAGCTTTTCATCTGCCGGCCCATGGATAGCCTTGTGCATCTCAAATGGCACCAGACCCCTATGATTAGGCATCTGGATGAATGAATCTGAGACGCAGAGAACATAGATTTAATTGCTTCAATCTGAGCTTGGTTCAGGCTCAACCTCTTCCCTCTACAGAATCCTTGTTTGTCTCCTTTAATCACATGGGAAATCCCAGATGATTAGCCTAAGTTATCTAACTAGTGAGGCTATTAGATTCCCAACTTCCAACCAAATCCATTCCACCAGTATATCAGTGTCAATGTTCAGAATTCCACAGTTATTTCAGGATACAAGCATGAGAAAAAGAATAAAATCTCATCTGAGCAGGTGTTACTAAACTGTTGCAGAAATCTTTATTCAACCCCAAATCCCCTTAGTTGCAGACAGAGAACAGGCATGTTATAGTGCAGTAATGGTTGGTTGGTTGCTTCTTTCTGGGCAGTCGCTGTTTAGAGAGAGATGGGCTGATTGATGAGGCAGCCTGATTAATTGTGTGGTTCTTGAAAAAGCATATATTGTAGTTCTTGATATGTTACCCTGGCCTAAATGGTTGTTTATCTCATTTCAGAAATGGGAAGGAAGCTTTTTGAAGTTGATATTATCTTACAGCTATGTGCTGCTACTCTAAACCAACATCAGCAAAGATTGGGCTTAAAATGTTAACACAAACATGCAGATCTCATTAACAGATGGAGAGGAATGCTCTGAGAAACAACTCCTACGTATGGAAATTTCGCAGCCCCTGTATCCTATCTGACAGCCTGGGTAATAAGACTTTTTATTGTGGTAGCACGGTATTACTTGCATTAGATATACTCTTTTTTTGTCCAGCTCTCTGGACTGCTTTTGTTTCATTTGCTATTGAGTTATGCTGCATTAATTTAATAACAAGGGCTGCATTATGCTGCCCTTGTTACTGCTGGCCAGATAGAACAATGCAACTCTGCCCCAGTACACTTTGTTTTCAATACAACCACCCCAGTGACCAGTCAGATGCTGATGAGCAGCCAATTCAACTAGTATCAGTGCATCTCTAGATAATGAAGTCAGGAAATCCTAATCTTAAGAACATGCATGTTGACCTACTGCACCCTTTGTGCCTTATCTCTTCTTAACAGTCCCACCTCCGTCCGGGCAGAAAGGAAATGCAGGTGCTCTAGAAGTAAAAAAGTTCAGAGCATTCTCCCTTGTTTCCAGCTAGTTTTAGGCACTATTTGAAATTTTGAACAATTTAAGAGTAAAATCTAATACTAAATCAGTGTTAAAATCCTGCACATTTCTCCTGTGTTTACCAGCCCCGAGCTCAAAGTTTACAGCACTGTCAGTTTATCCACAGTATTATCTCTCCCTATGAGCTCTGCCAAAATTACTTCATTCAGGGAATTCTGCTAACAGCCTTCTGCTCTTTCATGCAGGTAGATATTTGTTATACGTGTTCGCAGTTTTAATGCACGCTTGTTCATACTTTCTATCTGGAATTATAGGTATTTATAATACTATAAAAGCAAAACAACTGCTATTGTTACCTTCTGCTGTCTGTTTCAGATCTGAATGCTAAAGTTGTTATCCTGCAGATGTTTGACATGTTCAGGTTGAAGTCTTGGGTTGATTTAAAGCCCTACAAAGGAGAAGAGATTTAAGAAGCTGGATGGTTAATTTTGTATTAGCGATCTGTTTTGTACCACTTTGTTTGATATGATTGCTTTTCCAGCTTAGAAGACATTAATTTTCATTCTTGTTTGTACAAAGGATATAACTACCTGACCCACATTTCTGTCCCAGAGCTATTTGTGTTACACCGGAGTTAAAACTGATGCAAACAGACTAACCAAAGATATTATCTGCATTGAAAAGACTATTTTATTTCCATTTGCATCCTAGCTACTGAAATAAATCCCTTTGTTGGCACTCTTTTAGGGAAAACAAACAAATAACTTCCTCCTGTTGTTGTTTAGGGGCAGGGTATGTCATTAATGTGTTGGCATTAGCATGTAGCTTCCTCCTTGCTTTCAGATGCAGGGTTGGGTTTACTTGAGCAAATATTGAAGCCAACAACCTCCACCACTGTTCAGGTCACTGTGGGTTGCCTTTGCACTCAGGAGGTAACTCTTCAAGCCACAAACCATCTCATCTAAAATAGAAGTCTAAAATAGGTCTGGTGACTCACATCCCAAATGCCTGTTACTCTTCAGGGACTGTAAAGGTGCCAGGGAAGTTAACACAGTGATGGATGCCAACACCATGAATGTCTGAAGTTAGGTCAGATTTCCCTGCTTGCTTGGGAGGACCATCAGGAAGTTGTTGACACCAGTTAGCGTGTGTCTAGGAATCCAGTCTAGATCTGCCCCTGGGCATGGGTACACTTGTGACAGCATTTGGGGGCAGCATTTTTTTTCTTAAATCAGGATTTAAATTGGTACTTAGGAGCCAAGCCGGGGACGCCAATACAACCAGAGCTCACTGCAGACTGCTCAGTATCTTTGAACAGTGGGCCACTTATTTAGGTACTTTGGTAAACATACACATAAACAACAGCCATGCTCATGGTCATCGCAAAACTGTCAGGAGCACAAACTGGGATGATTGTGATTTCCAACTCCACTGGCAAAGCTATGAAGGTGAATATTCAACATGCTATACAGTACTGACATGCTGTGTTAGCATACACCTGAATATTGCCACTAACTTCAGCAGGACTAATTCTGATTGGCACCCTGAAGAGAGAAACGGGCCACATAGCCTATCTCAGGCAGGGTTAGAGAATATTATGGGTGTCTGAAAGGGAAAACTAACATGTAGGTTCCGAGCTAGTTCGTACAAGGGAATAGCCAGCTGAGAATGGGATAAAGAGGTGAGATGATTCTTTCAGGGGAAAACATCATTTTTGTGAGGTAACAGGTGTAGATGTGAAAGTCTATGTAGTCTTCAGCTGTATTAAAAACATCTTTCCTGATGTTAAGTGTTATGTGTAAACACTCCAGAATAGGGTTAACAGTGGGAGCCTTATTTGATATTAATGAGCATGGTAAAATATGTTACTCTAATCCCAGCAGCTTTGAGCATCACCTTTTTGGACCAGTGCTCCTCTGAATACATCAATATATGTGGGACAGTACAGAGTGAACAAGATGGTGCTCACTGGGAGCACAGATTGGGCAAACCAGGAGATGGACCATACTTTGGTAGGAAGCTTTGTCAGTAACGAGTGTCATTTTAGATGGTCATTAGACTTTACCATGGTTTTGTGAGATGTCAGAATGAAGATATACAGAGATAAATAAGTCATTAGAAATACTCTTCTATTAATGGTAATCACTGTATACCTCATGCTAAACAACTCATGAATTTCCAGATAAAAAAGCTAATAATACTAATTTGAAATGATTAATACTTATTTAAATGTTCTCCTTACATTGTAATATCTCATGAAGAAATTACAGTTCAAGACCTAGCTGCTGTAAACTAGTGTAGCTCCATTAAAATGAAGGGAGTCCACTCGAGGCATCTCCAGAGGAGGATATGCATAAGCAAATATCACAAGACACAAATTTTGTTTGTAGACAAATTTTGACATTGAAACCAATCCAGGGCCATCAAAATAGGAAGCTGAGCTTCAGCAATGTGTCATGGAGCAGGAGGAAACCACCCTCAGAAGGCTTCTTCAAGGGAGGCGTTGCAGTATGATGCAGAGCCGTATCAGGAGGGTGTAGCTGCTGGTAATTCAAAGTTTGTTCTTTGTGAGCTGCACCACAGAGGGAGGCTGAAAGATTGTATGAGAAGCAAACCCTGTGTGATTTCCCCTCTTCCAAGGAGAGCACTGAATGGGGTCATTTGGCTCCAACCGCAGTGATTTAGACATGTATTGAACAAATATGATTGTACTGAGTTCTGTAGTATTTTGGTTGCCAGGACACAAGAATCAAGAAGGGTCTCTTGTTTTCAAAGGCAGTGGGGAGAAAAAAGCACTGCAGAGGAGCATCACGTATACAGTTCAAAAATCCT